>JAJOOH010020679.1:0-22388 GCA_029582605.1 Solanum gracilifrons | reverse complement strand
CCACAGATGAATGGAGCTGTTGAGGCAGCAAACAAGAACATCAAGAGGATATTGCGCAAAATGATCGACAATCATAGACACTGGCATGAAAAGCTACCATTCGCATTACTGGGATATCGTACCACCATCAGAACTTCTACTGGAGCTACGCCTTATTTTCTGGTATATGGTAATGAAGCTGTGATACCTGCTGAAGTAGAGATACCATCTCTAAGAATTATTCAGGAAGCAGAATTGAATGATGCCAAATGGATACAAGTTCGGGCGGAGAATCTGGCATTAATAGATGGAAGAAGAATCAATGCCATTTGTCACGGTCAACTCTATCAAAATAGAATCGCCAGAGCTTTCAACAAGAAGGTTAGACCCAGACACTTCTCACCTGGACAACTGGTTTTGAAGCGGATTTTCCCAAAGCAAAGGGTAAATTCTCACCAAACTGGCAAGGTCCACACATAGTCTCTCGTGTATTGACAGGCGGAGCCCTCATACTTGCAGAAATGGATGGAGAAGTTTGGCCCAAACCTATCAACTCAGATGCTGTGAAGAGATACTACATCTAAGTTCATTGCATACTCTCTTACTCTGTATTTTGGAACTACGTCAGACCTGATTCCCGTTTAAGAGGGGATACGTAGGCGCTCCTATGGAGTTCGGTCTTATCATAATAAAAATTTCATTTTCCCCTTTGACTATGTAACAGGGGCAGAATTTTTGAGAGGATCTCAAAAATTCCATCAAAGTATATCTTCTTGCAAATTACGATACTGGGGCAGAATTTTTGAGAGGAACTCAAAAATTCCATCAAAATTATGTCTTCTCACAAATCAGTAACTGGGGCAGAATTTTTGAGAGGATCTCAAAAATTCCTTCAAACGAGCATTCCTATACAAATCAAGAAAAGACAGGATTTTGAGAGGATATCAAAATTCACAAGCAATCAAGCTACATTCTTCAAAGATCAGATAATAGAATTGCTACTGAGTCAGATGTTGTAAAGTCTCAAACTGTGCCATGGTCAAAGATTCAACATCTACAATTTAGTATTTTAAAAAGCTTTTTCAAAGAAAAAAAAAGTCTCCTTCTATTTTACATTTCTCTTCAAATGCCCGGAAAGGTCTGGATGGCAAGCCAAAGGGAGCGCACCGGTCGGAGCAGATCAACCTCCCCCCATTTTTAAACTCACAATTTTTCTTTGAATACAGGAAAGACAGGTACAGATACAAAAGATAGCTTCAACATCGTCTAACCACTATTAAGCTCAACGAATCACCAATAAACGGCGTCCTATCCTTCAGACAAGATAAAAGGACCAAGCTATTTTGAGCCCGACGATCGCCGATTAATGGTACCCTACTCTTCCAATCAGACAAAAGGATCAAACTACTCCATATCAAGCCCGACAAATCAACTTTTCAACTGCACCTACTCCTTACAATAGGACGAAGGGTCAAAGCTACAATATTCTGAATTCGTCAACAAATGACACTCGATCCTTTCAATAAGGCGAAGGTCTATGCCTCCAATCAACTATTGCATGTGCCCGAAGATTGCATTATGCCCGAGATTGCATTGTGCCCGAGATTGCATTGAGCCCGAGATTGTATTGTGCCCGATATTGCATGTGCCCGAAAATTGCATTGTGCCTGAGATTGCATTATGCCCGAGATTTGCATGTGCCCGAAAATTATATCATCGCATTGTGTCCGATATTGCATGTGCCCGATATTGCATTATGCCCGAGATTGCATTGTGCCCGAGATCTGCATGTGCCCGAGAATTACATCACCTTCATGTGCCCGAGATTGCATTATGCCCGAGATTGCACTGAGCCCGAGATTGCATTATGTCCGATATTGCATGTGTCCGAGATTGCATTGAGCCCGAATTGCATGTGCCCGAGAATTACATCATTTGCATGTACCCGAGATTGCATTGTGCCCTAGATCGCATTGAGCCCGAGATTGCATTGTGCCCGATATTGCATGTGCCCGAGAATTACATCAATGCATGTGCCCGAGATTGCATTGAGCCCGAATTGCATGTGCCCGATATAGCATTGTGCCTGAGATTGCATTGAGCTCGAATTGCATGTGCCCGATATTGCATTGTGCCCGATATTGCATGTGCCCGAGAATTGTGTCATCACATGAGCCCGAAATGCATGTGCCCAAGATTGGATTATGCTCAAGAATTGCATATGTCCGAATAAACTCAAAACAAGCTACAAGTATTAACAGATGCCCGAATTACATATACGCTTTCTTTACTCATTACTTATATTCTTAAGGCGTCATGGTCTAAAGACATCATTTTCATGGCCTGCAGACATCATATCATGGCCTAAGGATTTACTTTCTGCTGATCATGATCCAAATGTGTCATAGTCCAAAGGCATCATTTTCACGGCCCGCAGACAACATTTTTATTACCTGAGGATATATTTTTTACGTATCATGGCCCTAGACATCATAGTCTAAGACATCATTTTCATAGTCTTATGGCAAACATCATTGTCGATATGGGAAATTGCATCATGTTTACCTTTATCGTTTGGTTTGATACATTTGCTCTAATCATATTACAAGCTACAGATTTGCAGAGACTAACATTTTGCAGATAAGACATTTTCCACCTCTCGGTTACAATTATCGTGCTTACATATGTTGCAACAAAGGCCCTATCGAATCCTCTGCTACTTATATTACCGTTTTTTCATTTAACCCTTGGCTACTCATATTACCGCTCCTCGCAAATCCTTCGTCCTTAAATTGAAAATCTTTCTGTCATGATTTTCTCGCTACTCTAATCTTATCCATTCAAGCCGATATCATTCTCATTCGTATACCACACCGCTCCTTCAATCTTTAGGAGTCTCGTTTACTCCTAAATCCATAACTACACACGACCTGATTCTCATATAACCAGAGATATGTAGGCGGCTTAATACCAGAGTCTCGATCGTACCTTTTTTTTCAACTCTATGTCATTTCAAATGATCCCACTGATATCTCTCGTCGGTCGGACAAAATCGGCTACTAAGTCAACGTTGGTTGCCCGACAATTCATCCTTCATTCTCAAGCAACCAAGGGGCAGCTGTTGACACCCAATTTTGATCGACCTTTAACCCTTTTTGGAAATGCTATTCAATTAAATACATAGTTTAAAATACATTTCGAGTTAATATTTTGGTCTATTTTGTCTAAAAATTATAATTTAGTAAGCTTGATTTATAAAAATTTATTGTTTAAATTATTATTATATTTATCGATAGTGCAACTCGGAATAATTACCTATCTAAATGTTTTAAAAAAAAATTAGATGTATATAATATAGGCCCTATAATATATATGGAAATATTATAATATATGTAGTATTTTATTAATTGAATAGCATCTCCTTAAGTTTCCCTTAAATCATTTAATTTATAGCCTAAACTATCCAATTTTATTTCAATTCTAGCCACTTCAATTAAAATTTTCATTTTTCAATTATAGCCTCGGTTGATTTCAATTTTAACCTATTCTTATTCCAATTGCAGATTTTCAAATGAGTTAATCTCACCCGTCCATCCTTTCATTAAATTCAAGATCAAATCGTAGCCCTACATCTTAATAGAATCAAGGCTCCAGATTTATCAATCTATTATTTCCTATTTTTATTCAAAGAAGACTCTTAACCCTAAACAACTTTCATTCACTCATCCTTTCCCTCTCTCTAAGACAGCCGCCTCCCCTCTCTCTCCCTCATTTTGCTCCGGCCAGCAAGCTCCGAGCTACTGGCAGCTGCTCCTCTCCATCCCTCTCCGGCGCCCTCTCTCTCTCCCTTTGCACCTCTTCTCTTCTCCCCCCTTCGCTCTTTCTCCTTTTCTGTCCAGCAGCCACCAGGCGCAGCCATCGGCGAGAAATCAGCAGCAGCCTGGCGAGTAGCAACCAACAGCTTGACGAGCAGCAGCCAGCAACTCCAGTCAGCAGCAGCCAGCAGCTCCAGCCAGCAGCAGCGAGGAACTCCGGCGAAAGCTACCGAAAATGACAGCAAGCACCCCCCAAATGGAGATGATGACATCGACTCGGTCTAAATGACAAACTTTGATTTTGTTTGTCCCTACGAGAAATCGACCGAAATAAAGAAAAGTCGAGTGCTGATGCTAAAGTCCTTTAGAGTATCCCTTTCCTTTTGCCCCTTTTATCTGTTTATAATTATTTGTGGTAGCTTAAATAAAATAAAATAAATATTTGCTTATCTACTTGCGCAATTTCTGTATCCTTGCTTATCTCTTTATTATTTTTTATATTCATTTGTTATTATATTATCACCTAGTTTTGCATGTTTATCTAATTAATTAAATAAATGAATTAATCATAATTTGTTATATTTATGTTATCACCTAGTTTTCGCATATTTAATTTATTAAATAAATAATTGGAATGATCTTAATTGTTTAATATTAGTTATCACCTAGTAATCATGTTTAATAAATAACCAATAAATGAAGCGACCTTAAGTGTTACTTGTAACCCCTACATAAATTGCATGAGATACAGTCGGGACCCACATTTGTGGACCTCGAGGGATTCCTAACACCTTCCCCTCGAGGTAACTTGAACCCTTACCCTGATTTCTGGTTGATTGACCTTAACTAGAATTAGTTTAGGTTAGATAGGTGCCCTAACGCGCCTTAATTCGTTAGGTGACGACTCTTCAATCCTCCAAAGCCCAAAAGAGTTGTTAGGTCGTGCATCCGAAAGGAAAACCCGTTTTGATAAAAACGGGGCGCGACACAAAACATCTAAAGTTCAACAAGCCTAAACAAGAAGGGATGCAACCCCAATCTAATGAACTAATCAACTAACTAGAATGTAGTTTAAGTCCGAAAATAGTGGACATAGACGAAAGAGAACCCATGATAGCCCGAAAAAATTGACTCGATCACCCTTGAATTCGAACGATCATTGATCTCCAAAGTGAGGTTTGCTACTAGCCGCTTGAAGATGCCCTGTACTCAACAAAAATAAGAGCTAGTGCAGTATCAGTACACAACCACAGTGTATTGGTAGGATCACGCGGCTATCCCATTAACTGCAACATACATAAGTCAAACAACAATATGATCACATGTATATATCGATCATATACAATATCATCAACATTTACGAACAACGAACAACTTCACATGTCTCAAAATACACAATTATGGCAAGCCATTGGTCTTCTAATGGAACCCAAACCCAAACAGTTAGCATACCGAAACGTGGTACCCGATCCAATGATTATGTCGAAACGTGGAAACCGATCTCATAATTATGTCAGAACGTGGCAACCGATCCAAGTTAGTATGTTGGAACGTGGCAACCGATCCATTTAACACACCACAATCACAATCACAAGTATATCCTCAAGTTCATACAATTAAGTCATGATATCATGGTAACCATCATTCATCTACCTCATTACAACAAATGTGATCAGTAATGCAACATTCATATACATACATGTATCATAATGAATCAAGAACAAACATACATCACACAATCATAGAATCACAATCGTCACCTACCTCGAAATATGCTTGAAACCCTAAGAAACTTTATCCTTCCCTTTTCGAATTCGTTCCGCTTGTTCTTGGTCTACAAACAATCAATAAAATACGGGAATCAATAAACAATCACTAATTATCCAGATTACTAACAATTCTAACAACCCTAGATCATACCCATGATCCCAAGTATCCAAAATAGGGTTGTTTCCACCATAGAATCTAGATCAAAACCCTCCCCCATCATTAATTGTCCATTCTATTACGTTCTACGGATCAAAAAACGGATTCGGGGAGTGAAAAGCTTACTTTTAGCTTCAAGAATGGTGGAAAATTGTTAGGAGTCGCCCGGGGTTCGTTCTTTAGCTCTAAAAATCGAAAAGTGTAGAATGAAGTTGTTTAGGGGTTTATTTATGACCTTAAGTCGCGTCGAACCCACCACAGCGGCCCTCATCCCACTTCAGCGTCCCCGCTAGAGCGGCCAAAACCCCCACCAAGGCGGCTTGCACGAACCAGTGAGCTATTTAAAGAATTCCAAAATCTCCATTTCACAACACACCTCTAACCCACGACGCTTAGAAAATACCCTTCATGCTAAGATCGATTACGAGAGTTCTACTCGCTCGAATTCAATTCCGTAAAGTCGTTTGGATTTCTTAACGAGTTATCTAACTATTCATGTAATTAAAATCATAATTAACTCCCCCGATTGTTACCAGGTTTCCCTACACCTTAAAGACTCCGATTTCGTCCAAATCTGGACTAAGATGGGAAAATCAAAATACTACGAAAAAAGTTTTACGCCCCCAAATTTTCCCCCGTTACACCATTTTTCTTATCCTCCATTATAACAATAAAATATATTCTTTATCATAAATATCTTTTACTATCCTCTTTAATTGCAATGCATTAGAGAGGTATTTAATAGATTATTTATTCATTATTAAGTAGAGAAGTGAAGCAAAACATGAGAAAAAATTATTTATTCCTATCTTTAATCTGGAGTCCTAGTATTCATTTAAGCATGTCTTAATTAATCATATATAATAGTTACACGTGGCTATCAAGTGGGGTGAGGAGACAAGAGGACCCACAAAGGATTTTACATTATGGGCGGTTTGATTCTAGTTGTGAAGATAAAAGAGTATGATTAATAGTTTGGAGAAATGATGGGTAGATTTTTGTTTTGATTTGGGGGAATTTGTTGGAGATAAGGTTTCAGATGTGCCTCCGGATTTTAAGGCCCAACCCGACCAATCTTAGTGCCTATATGTGCTCCTTGTTTGCTTTTTTCCCAACCTTTTTTTAACCCGTTAAATGAAAAGTTTTATGAAGTGGTGGTTAGATTGTTTTGATAGAAGATGAAAGAGACAAAATTAAAATGATTTGAGCATATGTAGAGGGGATGCAAAGATGTCCAAAGTAGCGGTGTGAAAGATTAACTATGGATGGTTTCAACAGAGGTAGAGAAAAATTGAACAAGTATTGAGAAAGGTGATTAGACAGGACATAATTCAAGTTCAGGCTATCGAAAATATGACTTAAGATAGAAAGTTATGGAGGACATGAATTAGGTTTGGAGGTGCTAGATAGTTGAGCATTTTCTCACTTATTTTTCTATACGTACTATTAGTCATGGTGTAGTTTCTGATCCTTTTATGTTTTGTTATTATCTATATATGATTTCTTCTACACTTTTATAACTGCTTTTATCTTATTATCACTATTATTTATGATGATTGATTGGTTTTTTAATATTTTACTAGGATTTTCTCCATTATTTTTTTTCTTTATACTATTTTGGTATGTTTTTTTTTTAACTAAGGACTTATCGGAAGCAATCTCTCTACTTTTAAGATAATGTTAAAATCTATATACACTTTATTCTCCACCTATTACATTGTTTTTGTTGTAATTTTTTTTAACCCCCTTCATTTCTGTGGGAAAACCAACCTAAATTTTCCGTCCATTGATTTTTAGGGTAATAATTGTGGCTTTTACTTTATTACATTAAAAATTTTTTAAAGAAATAATCATTTAATTTTGTATGAAATATCACAAAGAGTGGGTAGACATTTTTGTTTTTTACCGTAGGAAATATCTCCTTTAATTTGTTACTTCTAAATGACTTTTTTTGGGGAAGGAAAACCTTGAAGCAACGTATTATTTCTTTGAGATTTATAGATTATAAATTTCAATTGTGTTATATATATAACTTTTCAAAACAATTTTGTGTGTTTGGTAGCTATAACAATTTGTTATGTTAAGGGTGTCCAAAATATGTTATTTAATCATTTCGTGTATAATTTTACTTGTATATACGGTATTTTTTTCCAACGAAGGATGTCCAAATTGGACACCTGACTACCATGTGGCTACGCCACTGTCTCCATGTAGTCCACTATGAAGCTAGCGGATTATCTTAAAGGTTAATACTTTAGTCATCATATTTGTTACTTTTAATTTATATAGTGTTCTATATAGATTAGTTATTAGACGTCGAAAAACATATATTAATATTCACAAAATGCACGTCAAATATTGCAAGTCAAAATTTTGGTTGGGATATTTTGAATGCTCTGAAGAAATCGTGATCAAAATTAACCAAAATTGACTTTGGAAAAAGTAAACTTAAATATATAACAAATATTTTAGGGATACAATGAGTACATTGTACTCTTTCAAAGTGCTCGTAGGCAAAACGTGCCTTAAGTTGCATTATAATTTTTAAGTACACATTGACAATTGATTTCACGTAATAAATATTTTTGGACAGAAAAAGTATATTATTCTATACCATATGTAAGCAAAAAAGAAGTGTTCCAAGTAGAATTTTAAGGGCTTGTAAACACGTTGACAAGTTGGGATTCTTTTAATTAACTTTATTATCTCTTCTGATTTTCAACGACTTATATGCTTTCACCAGGGAAAAAAAGGTTCTTTATAACTTGCATCCTATGCTATTTTTATTTGAGAAAAGGGTAATTCGTGTTATTATTTATTAACGAATTATATAGATGAGCTAAATTTTTAACAAATGACATAGATAAGTCTTTTCTCAAAGTTTGATGACATGTTTGAACCTTTTCTCTTTAAAAAATGATTTAATTAATAACATGACCTAATCATATTGACCATGTGTTAAAAATGATTCTACAAAACCGGATTACTATTTTCAGTTAAAAAATAATGGCATGAATAAGTTTTTTCTCAAACAAAAATGACATAAATGAACCAAACTTTCAACGGATGTCATATATAAGCCTTTTATTATCGTTTGATGACATATTTGTACCGTTTTCCCTTTAAAAATTGTTTTTTTTTGTTAATGCGGAATGCAAGGAATACAATGAATAGACAAGTGTCGTCCCCATTAAATTTCAAAATTGATATCAGCAGGTGAGGCATTTATACCCTTAGAAAAAATGAATTAAGAAAAGTTGGGTGGTGTTATTCTCCATATATAATAATGGACATGTTGAATATGTCAACACTTAAAAAATAATAAAAAGGGATAGGAATAAATTCCCTTTAATTTGGACAAATAAAAATGTCTAATTAATATTAATAATATATAGTCTCTCAACAACATGAATCTGCTATTTACATACTCAAATTCTTTCATTTAATTATTATTATTTGTAATAAGAGCATATATATTAGCAGATCACCGACTTTCACAAAAAGTAAAACATTGTTAATAATTAAATACCCCACTTGGATTGTCTTTCTCTATTCTCCTGTTATATATTGAGTCAAGTTTAATAATTATATGTCAATTTTAAGGTAGTAGTTACACTAAAGGACCGTTTGGTTTGGTTGTACAAAAAGTAATACCCATATAAAAACCAACATAAGGTTATAGGCAGAATATCTAAAGGATCCCACTAAATTTAGTGTGTTTTATTTTGATTCCTCTTGGATAATTAGGTCATTAGGATCAGTTACTATTTGAGGAGCTAAAGATTACAAGGAAATTAAAAAGTACAAGGGGTAATTAGAACCAAATATAATTTACGAGGAATTTGAATAAAACAAGTTAAACTAATAACTAGGGGATATTGGTGTATGATAATAATCAAGCTTCTTGATCCCACTTAAAGTGGTTGTTAAAATTAATTACTTGTTTTATGGGATAGAGTGTTAGCCAATAAAGAACTTGCATGTTCATAAGATAAAAATAGAAAAAATGAGTATGTTGAAATGGATATGCGACATCCTAGCTGAAGAGATATAGGATTAGCCATGTATGAAAATATTTAGGATAAGTGACCTTTGTGGTGGATAAGATGAGGAAAACAAGACTGAGATGGTTCACATGTGAAGAGGAGATGCGCAAATGTCTCAATGTGAAGTAGGTGTGAGAGGTTGACTACGGTAGATCGAGGAAGTAATGAAGAAAGGTGATTAGACAGGCACTCATGTTGCTTACCGAGAACATGCATGACCCAATAAAGAGATCGAAATTTAGGGTAGAAGGTTAGTAGCTAGGTAGTCGAGTTTAGGTTTCCTAATTAATATAAGTTGCATTTTTGTTACTCTCCTACTATCTAATTCTTCAATTTTATTATTACATATTATTTTCTATAATTTGCTTCAATTGACATATTATAATTTGTTGTTGCTTCTGTTCTTTCCTTCATTTTTTCCCTTCCATAATTGATTTGACATATTTTACATGAGTCGATGGTCTATGAGAAACAACATCTCTATCTTCACAAGATAGACTAAAACAACTTACATACACCAACTTATTCAAACCTTACTTATGAGATTATACTAAATATGATATTGTTATTATTATTACTAATATGTAATGCAACAATCTAAATATTCAACAAGAAACATTTTCATCATTACATAATCTATTGATAACTAATTATTATTAAACATAACTAATATTTGCATAACTTATCTCTACATCAAGAGACGCTGACTTTACTATATGATCGTACTAGGATAGAGATGGTGACGATGTCTCCCAGACGGCCATATATCACCATTAAAAAAAATAGATACATATATTTGAAAGTATATTTATGGATTTTAAGAACAGGAAATCCACTAGGGGCCTTAGGGTAGCTCCATAACTAGATATTTTTGAGGTGGAAAAGTGTGGGAAGTAACATCGACCCCATATGGGCTGTTGGTGGCAAAGCTAGCATGGCTCTTTCTTTGACTAAAAATTAATGAATGAAAGAGATCGATTTAAAGAATTAATTAAAAGTAACTTTAGGTGTGTCACCACATGCTTTTAAGTATGGCTCTTCAAATTCATATGTCCCCTTACTCCATACCATATATATGCATGAACAAAAAATGTGAAATTAATTATTCAAAAATGTGAAAATAATGATCCATACTTAATTAAGAAAAAGAAAGAATGGATATACATGAACATGCATCATACTTTATAAATGACTCCTCCTGTATTTCTATTAACTCTTTTTTTCTTCATCAAGATAAATTAGACTAATAAATATTAGAATTATTTTTTGAGGGATTAGGAATAAGGAATCACTCATCATTTCCCAGACAGAATGACCTTTTCTTATGAGAATATTAATTAAGTGGACTTCCTAGTCACCCAATTTTTTTTTGGTTTTTTTAATCTTAGAATCAGAACTTATATATATGCTTTTATGCGTAGGAGTCAACGTGTTTACGTTATAAATGCATGCACCTTTCCAATCATGCAGCATAAGATAAGAGAAAATACCGCGAATTTCCTAAGGTAAAGAATATTTGGTTAATTAACTTATATATAATGATAACGTGAAAAAAAAATCACATTATCATTGTGTTGATTAAAGATGACCGATCAAAGAGAATTAACTAATTTAATTCTGATGTAAACAGATTTATAATAGGAAATATATCCTTATCCCAGGAGGGGGGAGGACAATCTTTCATTTGGGTCGAACTTTTGATTTTGTTTATTGATGCAAATATATATTTCGATCTGACTCAATTCATAATGCACATACATATATATCATATTCCGTAGGCTTTAGCAAAAGGGGTAAATAGAAGTTAAATTTAAAAAATTGAATCGGACGGATCATAATTTTTGAAGAAATATTTTGTCACCCCTTGCATATATATATATATATATATATATATATATATTCTTTTCTAAGAATACGAAAATTAAATTTAATTGTTTTCCAGATAATAACACACCCACTAATTAATCACTATTACTGTAGACAAAAGTATCTACACGTAAAGTATAAAGGATAAACATTGATGCGACACAATTTAAATGATGTGATCACTTTGTTGAACAATGGCAAACAGCTAATTAAAGATTAAAGAATATTGTTTTCTTCAAAAAAATAAAAAATAATAGGGCATATATAGCCGATGGTTTTAGACCAATCTCATAAAAATCTAATAAAAGTCATTTCGTTCATCAAATATAATGGGATATTTCGGGATTAAATTTATATTTTATTTAATGAACATATAACTTATTTCAGAGTTTTACACGTCAAACTTGATGTTATTATTTTATTCTATTTGAAAATAGAATAAACTAGTTTCGAAACTAACAAAACTTCACAACAAAGGTGAATGCCCTAAAACAGAGAAACTATAATTGGCAATTGAGAAAGAGCAATTCACGAGATCTGAGTTTTGAGAGAATGAGAAATCGCACCTTCTCCATTGACTGATACAAGTACTTATACACATGAACAAAAATGTTGACAGTTGTATCCAACTAGGCAAATAGTAAAAAAATATCCTAGCTAACTTCTTGACATTCTAACCGACTCACTACTGTAGCTATGTAGTCAACTAACTACTGCAGTTAACTAACTACTAAACTAACCAATGATACTAGTTACAATATAATTAATTAAACCTTAATACCCCTCCTCAAGGTGGTAGTGAGGATCTCACAACCAGCTTGCCCAAAACTGCTGATTGTTTAACTCCAGTAAGAACCTTGGTAAGGACATCTGCGAGCTGCTCTGTTGTGGAGATGTGGTGAAGAGAAATAAGCCCCTCCTGAAGTTTATTACGTACAAAGTGACAATCGACTTCGATATGCTTTGTTCTCTCATGGAAGACAGGATTACGGGCTATGTGAATAGCAGACTGACTATTACAGTAGACGTTAATGGGTGAAGGATCATATATAGTTAGCTCAGTGAGTAGTCTTTGCAACCAAACTAACTCACCTACTACTTTTCTTAAAGATTTGTACTCTGCCTCCGCGGATGATAAAGAAATGGTCTCTTATTTCTTCGATTTCCAACTGATAGGGCTATTTCCAAGTAGAACTAAGTATCCACTAACTGATTTTCTAGAATCTGGGCAAGAGGCCCATCCGAGTCACAGTATGCTTTGACAGTGCAATCAGGATCGTCTGACATATGAATTCCCAAAGTAGGGTCTTGTTTTAAGTATCCGAGGAGGTGGAAGGCAGCCTGCAAGTGAGGAGCTCTGGGATCTTGCATGTATTGACTCAATTGTTGGACACTAAAAACTATATCCAATCTGGTATTAGTGAGAAAATTGAGCTTACCTACCAGTTTTCTATAATATGTAGGATTAGGTAGTGAAGTTCCTTCTTTGGCCCTGAGTTTGACATTTGGATCAAGAGGAGAAGAAAAAGAACTGTAGTTGAGACAATTATACTCCTTCAATAGATCCAATACAAATTTTCTTTGAGATATAAGGACCTCTCATAACGTATCAAGTATTTCCAAACCTAGGAAGTAATGTAATCGACCAAGATCTTTGATCTTAAATGAGTCATCCGGGTAGGTCTTTAGCTGAGTGATTTCCTTTGTGTCTGTACCAGTGAGAATAACATTATCAACGTATACTGCTAAAAAGACTACTAAAGGACCAGTTTTCTCGTAGAAAAGAGAGTAATCGTGATGAGAATGATCATAACCTCTGAGTGATAAGGCCTCAGTCAACTTAGCATACCACTGTCGACTTGCTTTCTTGAGACCATATAGAGATTTATTAAGTTTGCAAACCAAACCTGTGTCATTTACATCAAGTCCTTGTGGTACCTTCATATACACCTCCTCATGAAGGTCACCATGAAGGAAAGCATTGTTCACATCAAGTTGGAACATATCCCAACCCTTCTTAACAACACATGCAATTAAGGTCCTTACAGTTGTCATTTTAACCACGGGTGAATAAGTCTCTGTATAGTCTACCCCGGCTTGTTGAGTATACCCTTTTACGACCAATCTGGCCTTAAATCTCTCTATGCTTTTGTCTGATTTATGCTTAACTTTATATACCCATCGACATCCAATGACTTGTTTTCCTGCAGGCAGTTTTACAAGATCCCAAGTATTGTTTGCATAAAGTGCATCAAACTCCTGCAACATAGCCTTCTGCCAGGAAGGACTCAATGTTGCTTCCTCATATGATGAAGGCTCACCATCATGGAAGATGTTTTCAACAACTACTTGATTAGTGGATGCAAGGACATTAGGGGATATGTGATGGTGTTTGGCGAACATGGCATTGAGGGAAAGAGTGTTTGAACTATTTTGTGGAGTGGCAATATGGGGTTTCAAGGCGGGGATGGATATAATGTAATCATTTCGGTGTGAAGGGATTTTATTCACTCTATGGGGTCTCCTCTGCACTACTGCATGATGAGGAGGCAATGTAGTAGGTTTAGGTGATGAAACTGATGATGGATCATGAGATGTTTGTGGAGATGGAGGATGAGATGACATATTAGTGTTATTAGGAATCACATCTAAGTATTGATTCAACAAATCATTATTAGGCCTTGATTCAACATAATCAGTAAAATCAGTAGAAAGAGTTGTTTTAAGAACAGAAGGAAAAGTACATTTTTCTGAAGATAAAGTAAATGGAAAAATGTTTTCATGAAAAATTGCATCCCTAGACACATGTATTCTCTTTGTGGCAAGGCTCATTACCCTATATCCTTTTGTTCCAAAGGGATAATCTACAAAAATATGAGGTGTAGTTCTAGGTTCAAGCTTGGCTCTGTGTACTTTAGATACTGTGGGATAACACAGACATCTAAAGGATCTAAGTTGATTGTAGTTTGGTTTGGTTTTATAAAGGATCTCATAAGGGCATTTGTTCTTGTGATAATTTGACGGAAGTCTGTTTATGATGTATGTGGCTGTAAGGACACATTCACCCCAGTATTAAACAGGAAGCTTTGATTGAAAGAAGAGGGCCCTTGCTGTTTCGAGCAAATACTTGTGCTTTATTTCTACTATATTGTTTTGTTGGGGTGTGTAAGGGCAACTTTTCTGATGTAGTATTCCCTTGGTTTGAAAAATTTTGCTGGTTTCAACATTATTGAACTACAGTCCATTATCTGACCCGACACTTTTTACTGTGATTTGGAACAGATTCTCTACTATAACTACAAAGTTTTTTAGAACTTGCGAAGCATTGCTTTTGGTGCTTAAAAGGTGAGTCCAGGTGGCCCTGTTGTAGTCATCTACTATGGTAAGAAAGTATTTGAAGTTATCATGTGTGGATACATGGTAAGGTCCCCAGAGGTCAACATGGAAAAGGTATAAAATAGCATTGGAATATGTAGTACTTTGGTTAAATGGCAATCTTTGTTGTCTTGCCATAGGGCAAATGGTGCAGTCGAAAGGTTGTTTGGGAGAGAAATTGGCTGGAAGTGTAGGAATGTTCCTCATTTTTACAGAAGGCACATGGCCAAGTCTATTATGCCACAGCAAGTCCACATTATGTTTAGTAGATGCACATGAATCATTATTAGTCAACATGTTTTGATCATTATCAGAAACAGAAGAGCATACAACAGTTTTAGGAACATTAATAGAATGAGAGTCAATTGTATCAGCTGTGAATAAACTTGCAGAATCCTTAACAGAAGTACATTTGACAGAATTGTGTTCAACACTAGAAATCTTATTACTAGAATTAGGAATGAAAATGTAATGAGACAAGCAACAACATGTGGAGCTTTTGGTGGTGCTCTTCAGGCATTTTGAGCAGAGAAAATAAAGCTCATCCTTGCTATTACTAATTGCCTGAGGCCTCTTCACTGAAGGGGCATGTAACAGACAAAATGCACTAGTAAACAAAATTATGCAATTCATGGAAAGAATCAATGAATGCACTGAAATCAAATTATATTTAAAAAAAGGAACATATAATACTTTATGCAAAACAATCTTAGGTGTGATCATTACATCACCAAATTCGGTCACCCTAACTCTATATCCATTGGGAAGTGAGATAAGTATAGGATAAGGTAGGGTCTGAATGTTAGTTAAGGAAGATTTGTTGAAGGTTATATGGTTGGATGCCCCCGAGTCAATGATCCATAAGTCAACACTTGATTTAAAACACTTACATGAAGGATTGTCAAAATCAATAGAGGAGGAACAAACCACAATACCTGTAAAATTCACAGCATTGTTGTTTGAAGTAATTGGATCCTCTCTTGTATGTTCATTCTGAAATTGTTGCAGAAGGTTCATGATGTGAGTGCATTGGTCCTTAGTGAGTCTAGCATTTTGATTGTGACTACCTTGTGAAAAATCTTCCCCCTGAGTAGGCATCATGTCATCACCATGCACATTAGCTACAACCCTCTTTCCTTTGTGATTTTGATTATTGTTTTTGCCTTAGTGGATATCCATTGTTCCTGTGATTCTGATTGTTGTGTACGTCCTTGTGGGTACCCATGCAACTTGTAGCACTTCTTCTTAATGTGACCTGATATCTTATAATAGTCACAAAACTTGGCATTTATGTCACTATTACTGCCTGAGTATTAATCGGCTCCTCCATAATTGTTGTTTCCTGAGACATTATTGTTTCCAGCATAGGTATCCTTTGAAAATGATGCCATGTAGTTCCTTCCCATTGGACCCTTGCTATTGTTGTTGTAAGTATTCACATTCAAAGAAGTGGATTCCATAGGCATTCAACTACTAGGGGCGAAATTCTCATTGTTTTTCTTTCTGGATTAGTAACGAAAAAGCTTGTGCCATCAAAGGGAGGGGATTCATCATAAGAATATTTCCCCTAACCACAGTGTACACTTCATTCATCCCCATCAGAAATTGTTTTAAACGTCTGTCTTGTTCGGCTTTGTGCATTCCATCCCTAGCTCCACAATTACAGATGCAAGAGCACTGATTTCTCACATTCAAAGTGTTCAATTCTTCCCATAGTTTCTTCATTCGAGTTTAGTAAATAGTAATATCCAGAGTACCTTGTGTGAGGTCGTTGATCTCCTTTTGGATCTAGTATAACTTTGCTCCATTAGTTTGATCGTATCTGTCCTCAAGCTCTTGCCAAAGTTCTACTGAATCATTGGCATACTCTAGGCTATCTGAGATCTCTTTAGTGAGGGAATTCAGAATCCAAGACGTTACCATATCGTCGCATCGCTGCCATTGTGGTGAAGTAGATGAATCTGCAGGTGGCTTCTCACAACTGCCATCGATGAAACCTAGCTTGTTCTTCACTGATAAAGCTCGCAGAACTCCTCTTCTCCAAGACCGATATCTTGTGCCATCAAATTGGACTGGAACAAGTGTCATCCCAGGGATATCAGAGGGATGTACATAGAGAGCATTGCTTGCATCATTCCCAACATTATTACCTCCAGAAGTACTACTTCCGACAGTGTTCTCAGTACTTTCCATGGAAGAAACTTAGCTAAGAAAAAAATGGGCGAAATTCTAACTCGAGAAGGACGGAAATCGACCTTGCTCTGATACCATAACAAAATTTCACAACAAAGGTGAATGCCCTAAAACAAAGAAACTATAATTGGCAATTGAGAAAGAGAAATTCACAAGATCTGAGTTTTGAGAGAATGAGAAATCGTACTTCTCCATTGACTGATATAAGTACTTATACACATGAACAAAATTATTGGCAGTTGTTCCAGCTAAGCAAATAGTAAAAAAATATCCTAACTAACTTCTAGACATTCTAACCGACTCATTACTGTAGCTATGTAGTCAACTAACTACTGAACTAACCAATGATACTAGTTACAATATAATTAATTAAATCTTAATAGAAACTATAATCTCAAAAATAATAATCATGGAATAACTTTGTCCACGTACCAAATGATCAATGGAAAGAATATTCATTTTTGTATATAAGCATATATAAATGGGAAACCATTATGACGGTTTTAAAACGTAACTACTTACTTTTCGTTGTAGTGGGGAGAATCAATTGATCTTGTCTATAAGTTGAAGAATATAATGAATATTTTACATAAATATATATATATTATTAGATTCTTATTAGACGACTAAATAATTGTGATGAAATAATATTCTTTGATACATAGAATTAATCGTAAGTCATGTCAACCTCTTAGCTAAATTGCTTTAACAATGTTCTTATTCGGTTCATATCTTACCCTTAATTAGTACGTCATAATTAATGTCCATCATTTATATCGAATATATTAACAAACAAGAAAAAGGTAAAGGAAAAAAAAATGAAAAACGTGCAATTTTACTATTGGATTGCGTGGAATGGAGGGAAACAAGAAATGAAATAATTAATAAGAATTTTCAAGGATAAAAGCTAATATAATGGTGATTTTAGAAATTGAGCATGGTTGAAACTTTTTCTGACTTTAACATTGAAACATAGTTAAAAGTAGTACTTCGTTTTGAGAGAGTGATTTATAGAAAAATATTTGTTTTGGTACATCGAAAATACAATAGAGAAGAAAATCAATTGTAATTTACCTGACTTAAATTTGTTAAGAGAGGAAACATCATTGAAGTTATACAAAATAGAAGGCAAACTGATTGAAGAAGATGAAGATCTTGATTATTATTGAATGACATTTACAATGCCTAATGACCTGTATTTATACAACTATCTTTGACTAACCTTTTGTAACTAATTTCTTGAAAGTCCTCTAACTAAATTCTTGAAAGTACTTCTAACTAACTTTCAATACTCTCTTTCTTTTTAACTCTCTCAATACTCCCCATCAAGCTAGATGGTACAAATATGTCTAAGACCCCTAGCTTGGATAGTAGATAGTCATGTTGAGGCCTTTGGTTAGCATATCAGCTGGCTGATTTTGTGTTGACACACAAGTAATCTTGATCAGTCCTTGTTGAAGTTTTTCCCTGATGAAATGACAATCAATCTCAATGTGTTTAGTACATTCATGATAGACTGGGTTAGAAGCCAATTGAATAGCAGACTTGCTGTCACTATATACTTGAATTGGTAACTGAACTTCAGTATTTAACTCTTTCAACATTCCAACCAATCAAACTAACTCTGCTACAGTAGAAGCTAAGCTCCTATACTCAGC
Source organism: Solanum gracilifrons (assembly GCA_029582605.1). NCBI lineage: Eukaryota > Viridiplantae > Streptophyta > Magnoliopsida > Solanales > Solanaceae > Solanum > Solanum gracilifrons. Next base: position 3,530 of record JAJOOH010020679.1, on the reverse strand, counting down.
TTCTGCTGAGCTCCTTGACACAATGGTTTGCTTCTTAGCTTTCCAAGAGTCCACAGACTCTCCAAGTTTAATCACATAGCCTGTAACAGACTTCCTTGTAATATGGCAGGCTGCCCAATCTGCATCACAATAAGCTGTAATTTCATTACTACACTTACTAGATAGCAATATACCTTGTCCTGGCTGCATCACAATACTCTCTTTCTTTTAACTCTCTCAATAATCATATTCTTGCTTGCACTTTTCATATTAGCAAATCTTTTTTTTATGCTTCTATCTTTCTTGTGTCAGAAAGTCGATATGTTGGTTTGTCTTTCCTCGTGTATATTTTATGATGATCTTGTTAGCTTTCAAAAAGTATCTACAATCTTCAATAATACTTCTCGGAGTCGGAGAGTGATATTGTATGTTTCCGTCATTAATAATTTTGACGGCAAGTAAGCATTCTAACTATTTGTTATCTCATTTCCTTCGTTAATTTCATCCCATCTTTTATGTTCCATAATTCTATGAAGAGACTTAAATGTAAAGTTTTACTTTAACCGTGTATCAAATATTCACTTCCCTTGATCATTTCTTCAAAACCTTCAAGCATCATCTCTAATTTGTGTCTTGAAATTATTACTATCGTTGTTTAATTTTATCTTTTGCGAAAGAAAAAAATTATTTTCAAATAGAATAAGTTGGAGTTGGAGTTATCCCAAATGGCTTAGGACCATTTCCAATTGTGTAAATTTTATATATGTCATATATTATAGTAATATTTTCAAGCTATAGCAGTAGATTTAGACTTCCAAGTTATAACATTAAAAATTTCAGGTTCTAACAAATAATTTTTTAAAAAAAACTGTTTTCAATAATTGAAAAAAGTTGTTTAAATAAAATAAAGAGATAAAAGAAAAATGAAAAAAAAAACGTTTTTTAAATGTAAACAGGGAGTAAACTGAAATTGTGGTGTTAATTTAATTTGAATTTATTGTAGATAATTAATAAATAGCACGAATTAAGGGATTTAAACTAATGAAGATTATTTAGTATCCTTAATTCACTCAAATCAGTTAAAATCCAATAAAAATTCAGATTTTATCTTCTTCTTTTTCAACGTTTCTCTCTCTTCAATTTGAAAGAAAAAAAATTCAGCGTTTCTCTCTTCAATTTTCAACAAAAAAAATCTCACATTCGAGTAATTGAAGTTTTTTTCATCTTTGAAAATTCTTGATTTTGTTGTGATGGACAACTATGTATCAATTTTAATCAAACATGGTAAAGATGGGATCCTTCGGGTTAGTATTTATTATTGTTTAACGTTTGTTTTAGAATGATAGCGAAATGAAACAAAAATGATCAAACTGTCGATTAATTAAAGGTAGAGACATATTTTGTTAACTGTTGATATCATATTATGTTTACTGTTGTGAAATGTAAAAAATTTAGTATTTTTTTTGTTTATTTGTTTATTTTGTATACGGTTGTTGTTTTGTGAAATTATAAATTTAATGTGATATTATGAATAAATTTGATAGAATAAATTAAATGAAATTTGTATGAAAGTGTGCTAATTATTCTGTAAAAATAATTTAATTATAATGTTGAAGAATTTATGAAAATTTATTTTATTTGATAATGAATTTGATAGTATAAGTCGAATGAATTATGTATAAAAAGTCTGTTAAGAAATATGTAAAAAAAAAATTGGAATTCTTGAGGAAGTGTATTACAAGTGTTTTAAATTGGTATTAAATGTGAAATTGTTGAGTTTATATTAGTTTTGTTATTTCTGTATAAAGTTGGGTGACAGTAATTAATTATTTGGAACGAGAAATGTATATAGTTTGAATGAAAAATCGTTTTGTATGAAATGTGTATTAAATGAGTATGAAAATGTATAAATTTGGTATGAATGATGATTGTTGTATGAAATGTGTATTGAGTATTAAATGTGAAATATTATGTTTTGTATGAAATTTGTTTTGTAATGTACTATCTAAATGATATTTGTATGAAAAAATAATGACGAGTGTGTATAATTTTGTTGTTATTATAATGATTTTTATGGATGAAATTTGTATTGTCTTTGGAATGAAAAGTTAATATTATTTAACATATTTCTAATTGATTTGTATAATATTAGACTAATTGTTATTTTTTTAATGAAACAGAGAATTATGTTGCTTTTCAAATGAAATGAATTATATATAAAAGAGGGTTGCTAATGTGAAATTCAAAAGGTCCAAAGTTACTTGCAGTAGATGTTGTCAAGTTGGCCACAACATGAAGCATGTTCAAATAATCCAGTGCAAAACTAATAACTATTTATTTGTTTAAACTATATATAATTTTTATTTTATTTTGTCGTTTAGAATAATGTTTTGTTTTGATATGAAACATAATTGGTTTGAAGTGCATTATAAAGTTAGTGTTTAATATATCGTTCATTCATTAATCATACAGATTGCATACTATTAAAAATAAAATTTATTCCAACTTAATACATAAGATAGTGTAAATATTAGTGATAATTATAAAAGGTAATTATGGTATCCTGAGTATTTAATTTAATGTAAGTTTACATGAATATTAATTTGATTTTCAACTGATGTCCTACTATAAATAAATTTAAAACAAATTGCAGTTAGTGTTTCATTCCCACACTAACTTCAGTTAGTGTCATACACATATTAATCAAAATTTCATACACGTTTTATCCAAACAACATGCATAAAAATTGATAAATTCATATAATCACATAATTCATACAATATCCAACAATAAAATATTTAACTCATAGGCATACACGTATTAATCAGATTTCATACACGTTTCATCCGAAAACATGTTTAGAATAGAAAGTAAGCATAATGTGATTTTTTTTAGAAAAAATCAGTTCAGTTTTTTGACAAATCATACCATTTTCATACCAATTTAATAATTTATACCATAAACACAGTTAATAGACAATCACACCAATGTTAAAACGCAATTCATACCATTTGCATACCATTATTATATCACAACTCATAAAATTTTCAAAATCAAAACATTAAAGCGTCAGATTTCATACAGATAAATGTACAGTTTGGAAACACACTGATATTTTCAAAATAGTATCTTGAAATTGTAATAGGCAATCAGTAATTTATATGTAAATGGTATCTGCCTGAAAGAAAACATATGATATTATGTATCATCAAATACTTAAACACAAAAAAATTGTCCAAAAGTTAAAAAAAATAACTTTTTGTTGTTCTTCTTGTTGATGGTTTTGAAGATGCTCCAACTTCTATATTTGTTTTTTTTTTCATTTTTTCTTTTTGATTTCAGTAGCAAAATCAAAATCAGAAGGAGTTTCAACAATTTTCTCCTTCCTCTTCTTCCCCTTTTGATTTGCAGGGGTGACCTTTTTTTTTTCTTCATTTTTTCTCTCTTTGTCGCTCCTTTAACTTAGATGAACCATCCGTTGCCGAATTTTGAATATTCGCCGGATTTTCAACAATTTTAGGCAGGGGAGGGGGAGGGGGGGGGGGGGGGGG
>JAJOOH010020678.1:0-17295 GCA_029582605.1 Solanum gracilifrons | reverse complement strand
TAAAGCTTGGCGTAATCCTCCGCCGAATCTGTAGTCTTGACCGCCAAAAAGTGAGAAGACTTAGTAACCTTATCAACAATCACCCAAATGGAGTCATGTTGTCTGCGAGTACGAGGTAAACCTGTGATGAAATCCATGTTTATCACTTCCCACTTCCAAGTAGGAATGTCAATCTCTTGAGTCATACCTCTTGGTTTCTGATGTTCTACCTTGACTTGCTGGCAATTAGGGCACTTAGCCATAAAGTCTGCTATATCTCTTTTCATACCATTCCACCAATAGACTTCCCGCAGATCGCGGTACATCTTAGTGGCGCCTGGATGAATAGAGTATCTGGAATTATGGGCTTCTGTGAGAATATGCTGTCTCAATTCACCCACATCAGGAACACACAATCTACCTTGATAGCGAAGTACAACATCTCCCCCTTGGGAGAAAACCTCTACTCTCTGTTTGTGGACTGCACCCTTAAGCTCAAGCAAGATTGGATCACTATCTTGCTTTTCCTTAACCTCTACCACTAAAGAAGATTTTGCCCCATTCTGAACCGTTACACCACCATCTGATATGCTCATAAGACGAACTCCTAGGGGAGCAAGTCTGTGAACACCCTTTGCTAGCTCTTTTCTTTCTTCCTCAACATGTGCTACACTACCATGGATAATCTGCTAAGAGCATCTGCTACTACATTCGCCTTACCCGGATGGTAATGCACGCTCATATCATAATCTTTGAGGAACTCAAGCCACCTTCTCTGGCGAAGATTCAACTCTTTCTGGGTGAATACATACTGGAGGCTCTTATGGTCTGTGAACACATCTACATGAACACCATACAAGTAGTGTCTCCAAATCTTGAGTGCAAACACCACTGCTGCAAGCTCAAGGGTTATGAGTTGGATAATTCTTCTCATGTACCTTAAGTTGTCTAGAAGCATAAGCTATAACCTTACCTCGCTGCATCAACACACAACCTAGGCCAACTCTGGATGCATCACAATAGATCACATAACCATCTGAACCCTCTGGTAGAGTCAAGACAGGAGCTGTAGTCAACCTAGTTTTCAACTCTGCAAAGCTTTTCTCACAATCATCTGACCATTGGAACTTAACCTTTTTCTGAGTCAACTTAGTCAATGGAGAGGCTATGGATGAAAATCCTTTCACAAACCGTCTGTAATAGCCCGCTAGACCCAAGAAACTTCTAATATCTGTAGCAGAGGTAGGTCTGGGCCATTGTTTCACTGCTTCTATCTTCTGGGAATCTACTCGAATTCCTTCACTAGTCACAATATGCCCAAGGAAGGCAACTGATTGTAACCAAAACTCGCACTTGTTAAATTTTGCAAATAACTGGCGATCTTTGAGAGTTTGCAGAACAACTCGCAAATGACTCGCATGTTCTTCCTCATTCCTAGAGTAAATGAGGATATCATCAATAAAGACGATAACGAACAAGTCTAAATACTGCTTGAACACTCTGTTCATCAAATCCATGAAAGCTGCAGGAGCATTGGTTAGTCCAAATGACATAACTACAAATTCGTAATGACCATACCAAGTTCTGAAGGTTGTCTTCGAAATGTCACTATCTCTGACTCTAAGCTGATGATAACCTGATCTGAGGTCTATCTTTGAGAAATGACTAGCACCTTGAAGTTGGTCGAACAAGTCATCAATCCTGGGGATAGGATACTTATTCTTGATTGTGATCTTGTTCAACTGCCTATAGTCAATGCACATTCTAAGAGAACCATATTTCTTCTTCACAAACAACACTGGTGCACCCCATGGCGAAATACTAGGTCTGATGAAGCCCTTATCTAGAAGGTCTTTCAACAGCTCTTTCAATTCCTTAAGCTCAGCTGGAGCCATTCTGTAAGGAGGGATAGAGATAGGTTAGGTATCTGGAAGAAGATCTATTCCAAAGTCGATTTCCCTTTCGGGAGGAACTCTGGGAAGATCATCTGGAAACACTTCTGGAAACTCACTGACTATAGGAACTGACTCAAGAGTTGGGGTTTCAGAGCTAGAATCCTTAACCCGAACTAGATGATAGAGATAACCCTTAGAGATCATCTTTCTGGCCTTAAGGTAAGAAATGAATCGACCCATAGGCGCTAAGCTACTATCCTTCCATTCCAAGATTGGTTCGTCTGGAAACTGAAAACAAACAATCCTAGTTCTACAATCAACTGAGGAATAACAGGAATGTAACCAATCCATGCCTAGAATGACGTCGAAGTCTACCATTTATAACTCTACAAGATCTGCTGAGGTGACTTTCTGAGAGACTGTGACAGGGCAATTTCTGTATACCCGTCTAGCTATAACTGGGTCACCGACTGGAGTAGAAACTGAGAAAGGTTCTGAAAGATTTTCTAGGCCAACACTGAATTGGACTGCTATATAAGGAGTTACAAAAGACAAAGTAGCCCCTGAATCTAACAATGCATAAACATCAAGATCACAGACTCGTAACGTACCAGTGACTACATCAGGAGAATCTTCCTGATCTTAACGAGCCTGAAAAGCATAGAGCCTGTTTTGGCGCTGTCCGCCACCAGTACCAGAAGAGTTACCCTGCTGAGTCGGGCGACCTGCTGGTGCTGCTGAAGTTGTAGACTGAGCTCTACCATTATTTCCTCCTTGACCCTGTCTAGAAGGACAATCCTTCACTCTATGACCAGACTGACCACACCCTAAACATCCTTCCTTACTTGCAAGGCACTCGCTCGGATGGTTCTTACTACATTTCGGGCAAGTTGGGTAGGTTTTGGTGCCTGAAACACTACCTTGAGACTTAGAGCCTGACGCCCTACCTTTCTGATCATTACGGAACCTGGGGGATGGAACACTAGCTGATGAAAGGGCTGAAGTCGAAGACTTCTACTGAAAATGTGAGCGATTTCCACCACCCGATCTCTGTTGGGAATACTCGTAGTTACCTGTTCTTGCTCTCTTAGTCTTCTTAGCATGTTCCCTAAGCTTATCACCCTCAACCTGCTGAGCATGAGTCATGAGCCTAGAGATGTTCATGTCTCCCAACAACATAGCATTCCTGCACTCTGTCTTCACTAAGTCTAACACTCCATAGAGAAACTTATTCATCTGAGCCCTGGAATCAGCAACCATGTGAGGAGCATACCTGGAGAGTTGGTTAAACTTGAGCCCATACTCTTGGATAGTCATGTTACCCTGCCTCAAGTTCATAAATTCCTAGGCCCTTGCTTCTCTCAACTCTATGGGGAAAAACCTGTCCAGAAAGGTTTCCCTGAAACAATCCCAAGTAATAGGAGTGGCATTTGTACCCCTGTTCTCCTTCCACTGAGTATACCAGATATGACCAACATCTTTCAGTTGGTAAGATGCTAACTCAACCCGATCATTCGCAGTGACCTGCATCACCTCAAAGATCTTCTTGATCTCATCTAAGAAATTCGGGGGATCTTCACCAGTCTGCGATCCTAAGAACTCAGGCGGATTCATCCTAACAAAGTCACGGACCCTTACTGCTGCTGATCCACCATTTGCATTCACAGGAGCTTGAACCCGCTGATTGTTCTGGTTAGCGACACTCTGAGCCAACATCTGAATGGCATTCCTGAATTCAACATTTGAGACTTCCTGATATGGAACTGGGGGAGCTGCATTTGTGTTCCTGGCATTCGCATTACTAGCATAACCTCTCCGAGGAGGCATGATCACTGAAACGTAGAACATCGAATTAGAATGGAATTTAGATCATACCTTACGCACGATAAGAGTAACAAGAAAATGAAGATTTCCTAAAACACTTTGTAGCGTCCCTCTCATTAGATGTGGTGCGCACTACACATCCATGAAAAAGACTCTACCTAATGCGGCTTTTCAGACATCCTAGGACACTTAAACCTAATGCTCTGATACCAAGAATCTGACTGAATTCTAGGGACCTAATGGGTGAAAGGAACCCACTAGTGAAATTCCACATACCTGGTGACGAATTCCACGGTGAAATCTTTCGATTCCGGGGTTGGAACTGAAGGAACCTTGCTGCGTTCTTGAACTAGGGTTCTTGAACTCTTTTCTCCTCTTAGCGTTCTAATTCTTCTAAGTTTGATTAATGATTTGACTTAGGTAAGTTCTAGTTATGTTTCTAGGCTTAAACTGATTAAAATCTCATGATTTAGGGTCAAAACGACGTATCTTAGGGGTTAAACGAAATAGGAAAAGACCAAAAGACCCCTGAATTAATTGTTGTCGGAGTGATCGACGTATTGGACTGACGGGCCGTCAATAAATCGACGGACCGTCGATTGGGTCCTTAGGTCGAGTCTGCCCGACAGAGCTTCACTAAAACGAGCATAACTTTTTACTCGAAGGTCGGAATTAAGCGAAATTGGTGGCGTTGGAAAGGTAATTCAATTATCTATCATACCATAGGTAATGGGACACACAATTACTTTTGTGCTAAAATTTATGACCATCTAAAGTTGACCCATCAATAATTTTCAGCTAACTGGCTGCTGACCCTCATCTACGGTCAGACCTATGGACCGTGGATCGAATGACGGTCTGTGCTGGTCGACCGTAGTTTGTTTCATAGGCTGGGTAAGGGAAGTCTCGATCCACGAACAAAGACCACAGACCGTGGTCTGATCTACGGACCGTGGGTCTATCCGTGAGTCGTGACTTAGCCAATTTTCTGAGCTGGTTTAGGGAGGGGTTGCAGTGGTGAACCACGGACCATCAGCACGGGCCGTGGTCTGACCTACGATCCGTGGATGGTGACTGTAAGTTGCACCTGCAAGTTCTCAAAATCTGTATTTTTGGTTTGTTTCGAATACGGGGTGTTACAATTGTCGTGCTTGTTGATGTTCGAAAGAAATCACCTTATTCGGGGTAGTCGTTCTAGAGAAAGCTAATATCTCTTATAGTCTAGCCTACTAATTGATTTTTAGCTGTTTACTAGTAGTTTTAATTACCCATATATCGACATTTACCTATAATCAATCACATCCCGATAATCTATCTCCTTATTTTTATTAAGATTTGTTTGTGACAGCTGTGTAGTTGATAATTCCAAATCAAAACGCCCATTTGGCAGTGTGTCACCCCTTTGATTTGATATGTCTTCTCCAATAATTTCTATTCCTATGGCTGATTAGAACGTTTACACTTCCTAATTAAATTTAAAACTCGTACCGCTCCCTGTGAGATTCGACCCCAACTCATTTAACTGTGTTTTATACTGATTTATGATAGTTGAACACTGAGAATTGGATGAGGTGAGCTTGAAACGTTGAATGAAAATGGCACCGCTACTGAGGAGTGGTTTTGTTTGAAATTCTTTTGGTGAAATTGAATTGTGTTATTTTCAGTCATAGTTGAATCTATTTACTTTGGGTTTTGGTTTTGTCTTGATTGTTAAAACGGAGGCGGAAATGAGCGTTAACGGAAGTAATGGTAGCCTAGTGGGCGACCAAGATGATGTTGGGGCCATTCGTTTGCCTCCAGCTGAAGGGAATGTTGTGTTTAATATCACAAGCACCATGCTTCAACTCCTTCAACTTAAGGGTTTGTTTGGAGGACTTTCTCATGAGGATCCCCATGAGCACATCAGGAATTCTGTTGATGTCTGTGGACCGTTCTCATTTAAGAACATATCGCAAGAATCGGTTGGGTTGAGGTTGTTCCCATTTTCTTTGATGGGATAGGCAAACAAGTGGTTGACTGAGTTGCCAAGAGATTCTATCAGTTCGTGGGAAGAGCTTATTACTGAATTCCAAGTGTAATTTTTCCCTCCTTCGAAGATGATGACTCTTAGGGATAGTATCCAAAGTTTCAAGCACTTGGAAGGTGAGAAAATCCATGAGACGTGGCTGAGGTTCAAGAAACTATTGTTGAAGTGCCCGACTCATGGAGTCCCAGATAAGGTGCTGCTGCATTATTTCTATAAAGGTCTTGATTCTGTAAACATAGGAGTGGCTGACAAACTCTGTCCGGGTGGTATAATGCGACAACCCTATGCAATAAAAGATCAAGAGAGGGACCAGAACTTGGCTAAAATAATGACTCGGTTGGATATCTTGGCAAAAAATATTGTGGAATTTGAAGTGCTGTATAATAAGGAAGTAAACTACCTAGTTGATGAAGGAGGAAGTCAACGTGAAAATTTCCAAGGCCAGGTATTAACCAAAGATGGAATAACGAGGGGAAGAAGGATAGGTATGTTCCTCCCTATGAGCGTCGAAAGCCCGAGGACTCTAAGGGTGCCTGGAGAGAAGATACGTTCTCACATATTCTCAACAGGTCGAAGAATACGACAAAGTGTTGAAAGATATCAAAGAGAATGTCTCGACTCTAAATTAGATGGTGGCCTCTCATTCCATCTCTATTAAGAAGTTGAAGACCCAAATGGGTCAAATTTTGTATCATGTGAACCCAGGAGAACAAGTAGGGTTCCTTACTGATACTATGGCTCACCCCTAAAATGAAGCTTAATTGGGTACTTGCGTTGTGCCAGGATGTTAACTAAGGCGCTTCTGATTTGAGTAAGGATGTGCACTATCTGAAGTCCACATACTTCACTTCCCTATTTGAGTCAGCTGAGGCTCTGGGTGTTCTGGTTAGTTCTGATATGCCTCCGGCTACCACCGAAGATGAGCGTATGGATGATGTGGCTGCTGCTGAGTCAGAGGTGGAGACGGATGGGGAGCTGCTTGATGCTCAGAAGGCGACCATCTCTGAGGACCTGCCTGATTTAAATGAGACGATAGTACAGTCAGTCATTCAAACGTCGCTGACAGATACTTCTGTGGAAGGCTCTAGTGGAGCCAGTGTTGCTGTTACCCATGACACTAATGCCTAAGATCAGAGTGTGACCACAGATATTGAAGCCCCGACAGATGGAGCGACTGAGTAGACAAGATCATCCTTTACCTCCCTTTCTGTTGTTTATGTGATTTTTGTGTTTTTAGTTGCATTTGAGGACAACTGCTTTTCTTTTGTTGGTGGGGTGAGGTATTTTCATACATACCGCTTGTGATTACATTTTGTAAATATATTGGGTTTTGTGATTTAAATTGTATTTTGATTCTATCTTTTGGATATTTGAGTTTATGGCTCCTTGTTCTGAATGGAAATGGTCTTTGACTCATTTTAAAAATTTTGTGCCACCTCTTTTGTGTGTGGTTGTGGCTATTCTTATGCAAATTTGAGCATCGGTTATGATCAGTATCGATGAATTGAAAAATGCTCTTAATTGAACAAAATGAATGCGCGGCTAGGATATGGCCAAATAAAGTTGCATAGACAATGTGTGAACTTTTTGCATCTCGCTGTGACTAGCCAGTTATCGAATGAAGTCTCTTGTGATTAACATTGCACACTAGCTAGAAAGTGTGGAGTCTCGTTTGAAATTGGTGCCAATGCCTTGTGTGATGAGCTTACCTTGAACATTGTGTGATTACACCTATAATTTACCACGCTGGTCTGGTCGACTAAGTGATGTAAGCTCTTGAAATGAACTTAGGCCACAAATTCAATGAGTGAAACAATTTGACAATATACCTTTTTTGTGGCCAATCTTGTGAGACGTGTGAACCTTGTTTGAACAATGGTGACCTCTTTTTATCCATTCACCCATAACTCTCATGAAATATGGTTTGTTTGAATAGCCAACTTAGGTCAAAAGCCTAAGTTGGGGGTGTGGTGAAAAGAAAAAGGTAAATCAAAAAGTGTGAAAAATTCCCCCTTAGAGCAATAATATTGAAAATGATAGAACCCCTCCATATAAAAAAAGAAGAGAAAAAGAAAAGAAGAAAACAAAAGAAAAAGAATGAAAAAGTTGTGAAAAAAGAGTAGTGAACGTTGCAAGAGAAATGGGGTATCCGGTAGTCTGTGTGAAAATGAATAATGGGGTGAATTGTGAGCATGATCAAAATGTTGAATAAAAGGAAGAAAGTGATGTTAGGACCACATTTCATGAGGGTAGCAACCACTGAGCCTAAATGACCATACCTTTTCACTCAGCCCCGTTACAAGCATTAAAAATACCTTTTTGATCTTGAGTGAGCTAAAATGAATGTTGGTTGGAAAATATTGTCAAACCTATGGGTGAGGTCATTCATGTGTTCATCTTTGTGAGTGTGAGATTCAATGTGATTTTGGAACTATTAATTGTTAAGAAATTGTGTGTGAATATGGAATCGTCTTTGTTGTGAGGGCATTTGAGTACTTTTTTGAACTTTAACTTGCATTTGAAACAAGTATTGTGAACTTGAGCATCTTTGATAATGGTGAGTCACAGTTTGAATCTTTGAGTGCACAATTGATCATTACATAAGTAAGTTGAGTCTTATTGTGTGCATTCAGCATGGGTTTTTTGTAGCATTGTTGGAGAAATCCTTATTGAACTGCTGAACTTGAGTTTTACTCGAGGACAAGAAAAGGTTTAAGTTCGAGGTGTTGATGAGTTTGAGATTTAGAATCATTTAGGGCTTTGTTTATAAAGATTTAGTGTCCTCAAATGCTTGATTTGTGCCATAAACTGATGTTAAATCCTTGATTTTTAGGTACATAGATTGAAGAACAAAGCAAGGACACTAACAGGCAAAAAGAAACAAAACAAACTGAAGAAATGAAGAAAGGCAAACCTAATGATCGCCAAGGTAACTTGGCGAATCGCCGAGTGGCTATCTGACTGCGTAAGGTTCCAGTGTGTCAAGCCCTGAAGGAAGAAACCAAGTCAACGACGAAAAAGAGCAGTTGGTGAATCGCCGAGTAGTTCTGCGAAGCAAATATTGATCTCCCAAAGTTACAGACCTCGATGATACTGAATATAAGGCGAAAAGGCGATGGAAGAGGTCAAAGGGCGGCTCATTGAGTGGTTCGGCAAGCCCGACTTACTTTGCCGAATAGCCCTTCGTGGCTTATTTTTGGCGACTATAAATTAGATTTTGAACATTTAGTTGAATATGAATCTTACATTTGGAGACAATCTTTGGACAATACGAATTAGCTTATAGGTTTTCTTAGTCTTTGAAGAACCTTAGAGATTCACTTGGAGATTTTGGAAGTGGGTTTCGAATATTCTTCAAATTTAGCATTGTAAAGCCTAAATATCCCTTAGCCAGTTGATGACTAATTGATTCGGTAATAGTTTTTACCCTTTTATGATGCTTAACTAAAACCCCAATTTTTGGGGTGTGATCATGTGATTATGCGTTGAATTATTTTATGGGTATTGTTAATTATTAGTTTAAATGCTGAATTAAAGTGAATTTAATCATTAATTGTGGGTTAATTTATAAGTTGTAGTTGAAAATGCAACTCTACCTTTATGTTCTTGGCTTGCTCAAGAGAGAGGTGTTAGAACTAAAAATATTGATTAATGATTTGTGGGTATTGGGTTTAGCTTTAGAGAGTGAATCCTTAACTCAATCCCACCCATCTAGCTCGAAAGAGTGGATGTATTAAAGTGTGGACTGTTCTTCATTGTCGTGCTTGTTGATGTTCAAAAGAAATCACTTGATTCGGGGTAGTTGTTCTAGAGAAAGTTATCTCCCTTATAGTCTATCCTACTCACTGATTTTCAGTTGTTTACTAGTAGTTTCAATGACCCATTTATCGATATTTACCTATAATCGATCACATCCCGAGAATCTATCTCCTTATTGTTATTTAGACTTGTTTGTGACTGTTGTGTAGTTGATAATTGCAAATCAAAACCCTCATTTGACATTTGTGTCACCCCTTTGATTTGATATGTCTTTTTCTAATAATTTCTATTCCTATGGCTGATTAGACCACGCTTGCACGTCCTAATTGAATTTAAAACACGTAATGCTCCTTGTGGGATTCGACCCCAACTCATTTAGTTGGGTTTTATACTAATTTATGATCGTTGAACACCTAGAATTAGATGATGTATGCTTTAAACGTTAAATAAATAACCAACACTATCATGCCGTCCCAGAATGAGCCTATCCTCAAACACCTAAAGGCAGCCTGTCTAGGGTCCATCATTTCTCACCAGTCGCTGAACATGGGGCTGTTGATTGAGCAAGAGATGGCCATGAGGGCCAAAAGAGACAAACTTTACTCCCATTCCCAGTGTTGCTCACCGAGATGTGTAGGCGGGCCCATGTTCCTCGAGATAAGAAGACGGATGTGGAAGTGATACCCACCTGCTCTACTGATATCTTGCGTAATAAGGCCGAGTACCAGTGAGATGAGGGTGACAGGAGGATGGCAGCACCGGTGGATACATTCCCGAAGGTGGACATTGATATGTTACCTACAGAGGCAGTCATGCATAATTAGCCAAGTAGGGCCTCAGGTACATCTGCCCCTTCCTCTTTTGAGACTTCGACTGCATCTGCTGCACCCCTTCCCCTAGATCTTATGTTGATTCTGTTTGCCAACCCCCTATCACCCAGGCCATGCTTTACAAGATGGTCCATTTAGCCCAATCGGCTGATGTAAGTGCCTCCCGGGTAAAGGCCGCTATACCTAGGATGATAGAGAGAGCGATAGCTGTTCTTTTGACACCCTTGAGGGATGAGATGAGGGATAACAAGTTGGCACTAGATGCCCTAACTGTTAGAGTCACAACTTGTGAGCTGACCAGAGGTGCTACAGAGGAGGTGACAGAGTGGAAGGCCGAAATAATTGGGTGAAAGAGAGATGTGGACTAGTTGAAGTCCACTAATTTCACTTCATTATTTGGGATCATGGAGATTCCTGACACACCAAGTGTAGATATTCCAATTTATTCTAAGGTGCCTCCAGCTACCACCGGAGATGAGATGAGAGCTGATGATGCTACCACTGAGTCAGATGTTGAGACGGATGAGGAGCAGCTGGATGTTCGTGAGGAGACAATCTACCATGACCTGGTTGACTTGGAGGGTGCCATGTTTGAGACTGTCAGGAAGGCATCATTTAGGGATACTGCTATGGTGGGCTTTAGTGGATCCAAGAATAGTGCGACACGGGGCACTGATGCCCAAATAAAGGGAGCTATGGATATACAAACTTCACTTAGTCCTAGCGTGGCAGTATTATTCTCTTTGCCTCACTTCTGTGCTCTTTTTATACTATTTTTTGTTTTTAGTTGCATTTGAGGAGAACTGCATTTTTTGTTGGTGGGGTGAGGTATTTCCATACCTATCTCTTGTGGGTTGTTTTGTGAATATTGACTTGATTCGGATTATGTTTTTGTGAATACTGTAGCTTATTGGTTTTTATATATATATTTGTTATTGAATCATGGTTGTTGATAAATTGTGGCCCATTGTTTTGATATGAAAATGGTTTTGAACCAAGTTTTAAAATTTTGCCACCTCTTTTGTGTGTGATTGTGGTTGTTCTTGTGTAAATATGAGTGTCGGTTGTGGTCAATACTGATGACTCGAATAGTGCACTTAATTGAATGAAATGAATGTGCAGCTACTATAAGACAAACTAAGTTACATAGGCAATATGTGAATTTTCAGCATCTCGTTGAGACTAGCTAGCTTGTTGTCGAATAAGTCTCTTGTGATGAGCATTGAAAACTAGCTAGAATGTGTGGAGTCTTGTTTGATAATTGTATCAATACCTTGTGTGGTGAGGTTTTCTTGAACACTGTGCTTGATGACACCTAGGATTTGTCTCGTTAGTCTGATTGATTGAGTGTAAGCAAGCAATTGAAATGACCTTAGGCAAAATTTTTAGAGAGCGAGACAGTTTGACAATATACCTCTTTGTGGCAAACCTTGTGAGATGTGTGAAAGTTGCTTGGCACCTTTTGAGCTTATCCTTTTCTTGGAAGAAACTGGAACAACTTTTACCTCTTTATCCCATAACCTATAACCTTCATGAAGTATTGGTTTGTTGAACAACCAACTTAGGCCAAAAGCCTAAGTTGGGGGTGTGGTGAAAAAGAAGGAAAGTCAAGAAGTGTGAAAAATCCCCCCTTTGATGGATTGTTTTGAAAAAGATGGAGCCCCTCCATGTAAAAAAAATAAATAAAAAGAGTGAAAAAGAGCAAAAATCTTGAAATAAAGTGTGTGAGAATAGTAAAAAAAGGAGGTGTCCGGTGATTCATGTTTAGTTGAATAATGGGGTGGATTATGAACATGTTTGAATGGGAAAGAGAAGGAGAAAAAGTGATTTTCAGGCCATACATCATGAATATAGAAGCCACTAAGACTAAATGACCATACCTTTACACTCAGTCCCATTACAAGCCCTAAAAAGACCTTTGTGATCTTTAGTGAGCTGAAACAAATGTTGATTGGAAAATAAAGGAAAACCTATGGGTGGATTCATGCATGTGTTCGTCTTTTTGAGTGTGAGAGTTATATGTGATTCTGGGACTATAATTATTTGAGGAATTTTGTAGGAATGTGGAATCATCTTTGTTGTGAGGGCATTTGAGTACCTTTGTTGAGCTTGAAGTTGCATTTGAAGCAAACATTGTGAACTTGAGTACACTTGATAATGGTGAGTCACCATTTTAATCTTTGAGTGCACAATTGAGCATTGTATGTGTAGTTTGAACCTTATGTGTGCATTTATGTTGAATCTTAAGCAACAATTTTTGTAGACATCCGTGTTGAACTGATTGATCTTGAATTTTTACTTGAGGACAAACAAAAGTTTAAGTTGGGGTGTTGATGAGTCTGAGATTTCGACTCATTTAGGGCCTTGTTTTTATAGTTTTAGTGTCCTCAAATGCCTAATTAATGTTATAAACTGATGATAAAGCATTAATTTTTAGGAATGTAGGCTAAGGAGCAAGGCAAGGACATTACCAGGCAAAAAGGAGCAAACAAGCTGAAGAAGTGAAGAAAAGCGATCCTAGTGATCACCAAGATCACTCGACGAACCGCCGAGTGGCTCTTAAGCTCGCCCAAAGTTCCAGCGTGCCAGCCCTGGGAAGAAGTAACTTGGCAACAAAAATGGTTAGTCGACGAATCACCGAACGATTCCGCGATGGCAACCTTAATGACCTAAAGTCACAAAACCCTGCAAATTGATGGCAATTAGAAATTGGCGATGGAAGGGAGCCAAGGGCGGATCGCCGACCTGTTCGATGAGGCTCTACTTATTTCGCTCAATGGCCTTTTGGGCCAAAAATTAGGCAACTATAAATTGAAATTTAAAAGGAGAATTCAATAGTTCTCACCAGTTCTCAATTCCTAGACAATTCCCAAGTTTGAGAGTTAGAGTTTTCTCTTAGTTTTTGAGTTCCATTGTATGCTTTGAACCTTTTGAGGCTCAAACTTGATAATTGCAAGTGGGTTTTTGAATTTATTCATTTGGACCATTGTAAAGACTTGAGAACCTTTAACCAAATCATGGCTAATGTATTTGGTAACCGTCTCTCTATTTTTATGATGTGTGGTTAATACCCCAATTCTTGGGGTGTGATCGTGTGTTTATTTGTCTAATTATCTTATGGGTATTGTTGTTTAATGATGAAATTGATGTTTTAATGTGTGTTTAATCATTAGCTGTGTTTTAATCTATGAATAATAGTTGCAAATGCAATTCTAATTTTGAGTTCTTGGCTTGCTAGAGAGAGAAGTTTTGGAACCAATGCTTTTGATTAATGACTCTAGGTATTGGGTTGATATGGGTTTAGCTCAAGAGAGTGAATCCTAAAATCAATTCTACCTATATAGCTCGAGAGAGTGGATACATTAAGGTTTGGGTTGTTTATCTTGTTAAGCTTGTCGATGTTTGAGAGAAATCGCTTGAACCCTAATAGTTCTTCGAGAGAAAGCTATTACACTTAAATTCCAGCCCACCCACAATATTTCAGCATATTATTGTTAAATTCCAATTACCCATATAGCGTAATTAGCTTATAAATGATCACATCCCGAGAATTCCTCTTAATATTGTTTTCCCCCTATTTTTGTACTTGTTCTAGCTGCTAATTGCTATCCAAACCCCCTATCTGACATTCGTTGTCAACCCTTTTTGACTTATTTGTATGTTTTCGATAATTTCTATTCCTATAACCGCTTAGACCACTTTATAACTTCATAACTGAATTTAAACAAGTATCGCTCCCTGTGGGTTCGACCCCAACTATTTGTTGGGTTTTATACTAGTTAACAGTCGTCTACACCTAGAATTGGATGTGGTGTATTTGAGATGTTAATCAAGATTTTTGGTGACCTTGCCGCCTCCCAACAAGCATCTAGGCTTGTTGGTGAAGCATGCATGAGTCATGGTTTCTTTCTTGTAGTGAACCAAAGAGTTGATGCTAATCTTATCGCTAATTCCCATCGTTACATGAACATGTTCTTTGACATGCCTCTCTGTGAAAAGCAAAAGGCTCAAAGGAAAATTGGTGAACATTGTGGTTATGCCACTAACTTTACTGGAAGGTTTTCTTCGAAGCTTCCTTGGAAAGAGACACCCTCTTTACGATACTCTGTTAAAGAAGGTTCATCTCACATAGTTGAGGAGTATTTCCAAAGGACATTGGGTGAAAGTTTTAAAAATTTCGGGTAAGAACAATTGACTATCTTAGTTCTCATCTTTATCAATTTTTTGTCGTACTTTTCATTTTGGAATGTTTCAAAAAAATATTTTTTTCCTTTTTTGGCACGACATGTTTAAGACCACTAAATTAAATGATATTGTTGTACATTTTATATATATGTTTTGTCTAAGACTACTGAATTCAAAAATCTTTGTTTTATTTCTTAAACTTTATATCAAATCAAAATTAGAAAAAAAATTGAAAGAAAAGGAATATTTTCTATTTTTCGTTTATGTAAATGAATTAACCTTTTTTCCCTATAATTACACAGGAATGTTTATCAAGATTATTGCAAGTACATGAGCACACTTTCCCTTAGGATCATGGAACATTTAGGGATGAGCCTAGGTGTACAGAAGAGCCCTCTTGAAGAGTTTTTTCGAAGATAATTAATCCATAATGAGACTCAACTATTATCCCCCCCGTGCCAGAAACTAGAGCTCACCTTAGGAACCGAGCCTCACTATGATCCAACATCATTAACAGTTCTCCATCAAGATTCTATTAGCGGACTTCAGGTTCTTGTGGACAACGAATGGTACTCCATCCGTCAAAATTTTAATGCTTTTGTGCTTAACATAGGCAACACATTTATGGTATGTACATTTACAAACTAGAAATATATAATAAGCTAATGTATTATGTATTACATACAAATAATATAAACATACTCAGTTAAGCAAATAATACATTTTTTGGTGAAAAACATTATAAGATCTTTCCACATGACACGCAATGATATACATTATGAATTCTTAGACTTACAACTTGAATATAACATATTTGGTTTTTGTCCTTTTGCAGGCCGTATCGAATGGTAGATACAAAATTTGCTTGCATAGAGCAGTGGTTAACAACAAGACTACTAGAAAATCACTTTCTTTCTTTCTTTGTCCAGACAAAGATAAAGTGGTGAGTCCAGCAACTGAATTGGTGGACTACAACAACCCTCGACTATATCCTGACTTCACTAGGCCCGCTCTCCTTGAGCTTACTAAAAAGCATCACAGAGCTGATACGAACACTCTTTAAGATTTCTCGATGTGGCTTCAAGATAGTAATGTAGAATCTTAAGAGCTATACATATGAGGTTCAACGTTGAAGGCCTTGGAATCTTTTGTATATATGTTGAATCATTGATTTAGAACTACAAAAATTCCTGTTGCAATGATTCTATTAAGTTAGACACCTAGTATTTAGGAGTTGATTATTATTCAATTTGGCTTTTAGTTTGTAAATACATGTCTTTTGTTAGTCAATAATATAAAGTTCTATAGTGCAACACATAATTTATCCTTCAACTTTTCTTCCATTGTTATTTTCCTGCATTTCTTTTCTTTCAAAAACTGATAGGTGGGATCTAGAACTATTTTTGTGAAGGGACCTTTGAGTGAAGAGATGCATTTCAAAAATAGTTTTTCATGAATAAATCATGCTGTTTTTAGTAATGAAAATTACCAATTATGAATTGGGAGAACGAAAAATTACTTGGAGGCCCTTGATCTTTAGAAAGGAAGCCGTGGAAGAGGATTATGAAATTAATCCGTTACAAAATAATCCCACCAAAGCGCAAATCAAGAGTCACAAGGAAAAGAAAATCATGAAGTCCACGACGAAAGCAACTCTGTTTGTTGTTGCCTCAACAACTATTTTAAAGATAATTATATTTCTCGCATCACCAAAAGAAATTTGGAATTATCTTAAGAAAAATATGTTGGAGGTGAAGGAATTCAAGTTGCAAAGAATAAAAGACTCCAAGAAAATTGAAGAATTCTTCGATAGATTGCTTGGTATTGATAATAAGGTAAAATTTCTATGCACTAGATCAGAAAAAGTAAGAGATAAATATACACACAAGATTGAATAATTTGACTTTAGCAAAAAATCAAGAAAGTCATTCATTGGATGTGATATTAAATACTCCCTTAATTAAGAGGAAATGGAGTGAATGCCAGAACTCTAAGAAACAACCTCCCCCCAGATATTATAGAAGAGACATGTGATAACGGTCATAATAAATAAAACAAGGTAAAGGTTTCCGATTCCATGGGAAATGACTTCAGTAGAAGCAGAACTAGTGAAGGGACTGATGGAAAAGGTAGAGGTAAGAAGAGAGAGGGAGCCGAACAAGATCTAGATTGCACTGTGTCTCAGCATATTGCAGATGCTGAAGATTCTTGACTAGCCTTTCTCCTTGTCTATATATGTTAAGCTAGTGTTTTGCCATTGAGATGACTTTTTGTTTTCCACCATTGGGACTTGCATTTGTTTACATTAGACAACTTTGTACTCGTTACTTCTAGGTCCTAGTATTGGTTTCATTGTCTATAGTTCGAATTAGCAACAAACTTTGTCGTTAACCTTTGTTAAATTGTTCATTGATAACAAAATTTTATAATAATTTGTGACTAAATAAGATTAGAAATGGATTTTGTTGTTTAGCTATAAAATTTATCGATCACTAATTTCTATTTTAGTAAGTTCTTATGTGAACAAGACACTTTAGAAGAGCTTGAAGTGGCTGCAACAAGAGGTTGCAAAGTAGACAAATTCCTTTTTGAAAAATCTTGATCAGCATCTGCACTATACTGAGACATATTGTAATCTAGATCTTGTCAAACTCGTTCTCCCTTTTCTATCAGTCCATTTGCTAGCTCTTCTTTAGTTGAAGTTTTTTTCCATGGAATTGGAGACCTTGCTTTCTTTTCTTTCTTACTGTGTCATCATATATACCTTCTATAATATCTGGGGGTGGAGGGGTGGGGG
>JAJOOH010020677.1:0-17256 GCA_029582605.1 Solanum gracilifrons | reverse complement strand
TTTATAACCCCCCCCCCCCCCCCCCCCACCCCCTCATGCATGAATAATTGTGTTTTGACATTGTGAATCACATGAAATTAAAGTTAATGATTGTATGATTGAAATTCGTTCGAATCATAAAAATCGTCAAGAAATGTATTATGAAATCTACACAATATAACAAGAACTAGACATATGAGTACGATTCAACATGCACTACTTTAAAAAAACAACAGAATATTCAGTGAAGTTTAATGAGTAGTCAACTCGTTGAAAATATTTTCGATGAACTTTTCAAGAATTTTATGATATAATTTAGTTTTAAATACAAGCAGAACTAAGAGTTGCTCAAGAAATCACCCGCCCTTAGCAGAACAATCAAGTCAAATAAAGTGATTTTTATTTTGATTTTAAATGAAAGCCCTAAAAGTGATTATATTTGCACTTCATCCCTTCCAATATATATATTTTTAAAGTATCCCTTCCAATATCGAATGGTTTAAACCATTTTTAAAAAAATAAAACAAAATAAAGTTGTAAACGAACGACCTAATTGACTTAACTAATAATTTTGTTTCAAATCATATGTCATACACACATATATTGTTAAATATTAATTTATTTATGATGTATAGCAAGACACATTTAATATCATCTATTTATTATTTCATTATATATATATAAATGCATGGAAATCATTTACGCGTTTTAGGTCAAAATTGCAAAAAAAAACTTTGAATTTTGGCCATTGAAAGCAAAGAAAGGTTGTATGTGTCACATAAAGTATTAATTAGTTTACATTTATATATACTTGAAATGACTCTTCAACTAATTCCATCCAGCTTGAATGATTTTTTTTTATTTTAATAATAATAAGAGTAATGAGCACGTCATTTGAATTAGTGGATATAATTTAAATTTAATTATATTACCTCTTATGACTCATAACTAACAATTATGTAAGCAAGGTCAAACAATTTCTTTACAAGGTAATAATTGTAGTAATTTATTGATATATATATATAAAATAATTATAACAACGATAACGACAACAACATATCCCGTGTACTTTCATAAGCAAGATCTAAAAAAAGATGGTGTGTATCGCTTTTACTTGTATCTTGTGAAGGTATATCTTGTGAAGGTAGAGAAGTTGTTTCTAATAGATTAAAAAAAAGTATAGAAATATTTGATAGAAGTAAATTGGGATAATTAACCAAAAAAATATGAGATAATTGCACTTTTGGTCTCTCAATTTTTGGTAAATTATGGGTTTAATAATCATAATATTTTATTAAGTATATTTTTTCTTTAAGTAACTAAAGTGTATGTGTTTTTTTAAATCCATTTGTATATAAAGATGTGATAATTCGACTATTTTTAGAATTATAATATATTCAATATGAAATAACAGTACAATTTTAACATAATACGTTGATAATTGAATACTTCGACATTTGATAATATGTTAAATTTGTAAAGATTCACCATCAAAAGGATCAAAAGTGTGATTATAGGGCTAATTAAGTATTCTGAATTATTATAAATTAGAAGGACCAGAATAAGAATTTATCAACACTAAGGAATTAAATATGCTAATTCCCCAAATAATATTTTATTAGGTAGTAAAATTATGTGCATGGCGAGCAAGAACATTTTAAAAAATAATAATAATGGGTGGCCTATTGAAATAAATATATACAGCTCATGCTAACAAATTTTCAACTTTATGAAGAAAGTCTTAAATTAAGAAAAAAGAAGGGGATAAATTATACAATAAAACGTTAAAAATATTTTATTAATATTTTCCCTCAAAATTTTCACACTAATTGGAGATTTAAAAGTTAAAATTGGATATATATATTTTTCCATGCTTAAGAAAATGAGAATTAAAAACATGAAAATTTCACTAAATAAAAGGACTTTCAAGAAAAGATACGTATATATACACACAAATACATATATATTATCTTTAATATTCTCAAGGAAATTTCGTTATTGAATTGGAATGGTAGAATTCAATTATATTTGTTAAATAAATAATGCATGGTGTTTATCTAGTTATGATTTAAGAAAAATTTATACACCAGCAAGAACTTTGTTGGAGTCTTAAGTACTCCTTCATCCTTAACAGAAGTCTCAAGTTTGAGTTTTCTTTGATATAAAGTTGTCTTTACTAGAAAATGCTAACTTTACTTCTCAATGTGAACCTTTTCAGCATAAATCCAGATATAGTCATGTCCCAATGCGAATATCGAACAACGAGAGAAAAATAATAATAATAATAATAATTAAAAAAACATTTGTGATTATTTTTTACCAAGTATGGTTGAGTACTTATAGATTGACATTCCATCTCTATAAGTTTCTATTTCTTCTTTTATATTTATATCTGTCTTCTTTAATTTTTTAAATTTTTTAGGGGGGGGAGGGGGGAGGGGGTTGTTAGTAGTTACATAAAATTAGATAACATGTGACAACATATTCCTAAAATAATAGTAGCAAGTTTACACCTCATGCCTGTCTGTTATCTCCTAAGGTTGCCATGAATTTGATGCTTGTGATTAAAATTGCCATCCACCTAATCAAAACACATACTAAAATAATATTACTCAACAATTAGATCATCCATACCATCATCTTATGCAAGCATTTATACTAGCTTAATATTCCATTTTTGCTAAAGCATGCCACATTAATATAAAATAATTTTACTTATCTGAGTTTGTTCACATTATTGGTCTTAAAGTACTTGAATAAAGTAAAATGGTTATGGTTATAGGTGAACTCTTTTAATTTGTCAATTCTGAATTATAATTATTTTTGCCTAATGATTATTTTACGATCTTTATGCTCTATCTACGGATTATTCAGTAATAAATTTTAATTTTCTCTAGCAAATTATTTATGACCATCGATTAGTTTGATTTAAAACTTGAGATAATGGGTGTAGATCGAAAAAGTAAGCTTAAGTAGTTGTTGTATAGCTATTTCAAGCATAAGAAATAGTTGAGCCAACATAATATAAAGCTAGCAAAATACTAAGCTAAGACTTTAATTCAACCAAATAATAGAGTATTTAAATCAAAATTATTGACTAAGTTAAATTGACTTCATAAATATAAAGATGGTTTTGCCGCTGATGACAGTAAATTGAAAATCAATGTAAAAATAATAAATTTATCATGATAAATCTTTGTAAAACTGAATACAAAATGAACTTAAATAGAACTACATAAGTTAGTGAAACTATTCATATCGCTGGTTGACATCAATTATCTTTAAATCAAAACATAATTATTATTTTATATGCTAATATTAATCTCCATATTTTCAAAAAATAAAATAAAATAGGTCAATGCAATAAAGTCCAATTAAATTCATAGTGGAATTCAAGATTTTTGAGCTGAAATTGATTTTTTCTTGAAGAAAAAAAAAGTATAAGAAATGGTCATAAGACTTGAGCTATATAAAGCCAGCCCATCAATTTTGATGTTGGTAGGTTCTTGCTGAAATCACAAATGTGATAATATAATGTTTTTTTTCATTTTCATACATTGTTTATATATATGTGTAAAGTTGAAAAAAGCCAAAATAAATTCAATGGAATATTAATGTGACTATGTGGTAGGATAGCTGAGACTTTTTCGTTCTTAATAAAAAAAAATTAATTTGAATTTTAAAAAATGAAGTGTTGCCTTCAAAAATGTGTTCCCACTAATATCTGAATTCGAAATTTAATATGAATAACATACATCGAGTGAAAAAAAAATAGAAAAAGAGAAAAATAATCAAATTTATTGTTGTACTTACTCTTCAAAGAAAGTTATATTCGTCGTTAGTTATATATTTTTACTAATACCATTCAATTTTAAACACATATTTACCCCCCTAATCGTTAATTCCCATGCCCATAACCATTATTATTCAACATGACGCCTACACAAATGTTTATTTCTCTCAATTTAATTCTTAACAATGCCTAAATCTAAGTTTCTATGTGAACAAAGGCGGAGCTAGGTAAGCCTGAATGCGTTCATCAAAATTCTCTTTCGTAAAATTTTTATATATATTAGAATATCTTTAACTTCTTCATATTCTGAACTCGATTTCTTATAATTAAAAAAAAAGAGTAGATTACTACTATGTGAATACCGAACAACAGACAAAAAAAAAAAAGAAAAAAAAAACTAGATAGAAAAGACAAGGGCAATATTGTCTCAAAAAAGTTTTTATTAAATATTAATTTTTTTTATAATTTTATTTAATTCGTTGACCCTTATAATTCCAATGGCGGCCCCTACGCCGTTGGCCTTGCCAAACAAACTTCTCTCTCTTTTCCTCTATACTTTGTTTTCATTTAAAAAGAGAACAACACACTCACAAAACAAAACATATTACACAAACAAGAAAAGAAGAAAAAAAAATACAATCCCACTATTTTCAACAACAAAAAAAAATGGAAAATTGGTTGAAGATTGTTGGAGTTTCTTTGTTGATTTCAATTTTTATGATAAGAGTTTTTGGTAATTTATGGTTAAGACCAAGAAAAATTGAAAAACATTTTGCTAAACAAGGTATTAGAGGTCCACCTTATAAATTCTTCATTGGAAATGCTAAAGAAATTGTTAGTCTAATGTTAAAGGCTTCTTCTCAAACTATGCCTTTATCACACAATATTCTACCAAGAGTTCTTTCCTTCTATCATCATTGGAAGAAAATTTATGGTAAGTTTCTAATTTTTTATCTAAAAAAATGTGATTTTTTTTGTTGGTTTGTTATAAAGTTCAAGTCTTTTTAACTTTCTTGATACCATTCAAAAGTGTTCATTTTTTTTTTTGCAAATTTTGTGTTTTTGAGTATTGGGTTATAAAGTTTAAGTCTTTTTAACTTTCTTGATACTATTAAAAAGTGTTCATTTTTTTGCAAATTTTGTGTTTTTGAGTATTGGGTTATAAGTATTGTTATAAAGTTTAAGTCTTTTTAACTTTCTTGATACTATTAAAAAGTGTTCAATTTTATTTTTTTTGCAAATTTTGAGTTTTTGAGTTTTCTTGAAAAGTTGGAGTGTTTATTGTTGGAGTTTCTTGAAACAAATTAAAGTAGGATTTAACTAAACAACAAAAAAGTTTTTTTTTTTTTTTTTGAGGTTCAAGTATTGAAAGCTGGCTTTCTTGTTTTGTACTTACTTCTTTAATTAAATGTCCTTTTTCTTTTCTGATATTGATGAGTTGGTGGAGTTGTGAAGTTCAGTGTTTCAGAACATTGTTGCAGAATTTTTTTTTAAAAAATAATTAAATTTAAGAGATTTTTTTTTTTTTTGTGGTCCAATTTTTGTAAAAGAATTTTGATGTTTTGGAACATCATAGTCATGGGGTTTTCATGAACTTTATCTCTTTTTTCTGTTTCATTTTTTTGTCCTTATGGTTCTTTTAGATTTTGTTGCAACTTATAATTCTTGATGATGAAGTTTTTATAATGTTTGTTAGTGGCATTTTTTTTTTTTTATTTTTGCTATTTTCCCCTTTCTGTTTTATTGTAGGGTCTACATTTATCCATCCTCTCTGAAAATACTGAATCACTGATTTTGCCAATTTCATTTTTCTTTACTGTTTTTGTGTTTAACTTCTTCATAAATACATATTGCTTTCTGTCATTTCTATTTTTGTGTAAAATTCTCCACCTTCTCATTATTACTCTTTTGTTTTTTCTTCTTCGAATTGATTACTCAGATGATCACTCAAATAATAGTTATTATTATCTCGCTGATGATAATAATAAGTATTAGTTGAGCGACTATATGAGAAATCAGACAAGTGAGTTGAGTGAAAACACTATGAATGTATTTTTGGTTGTTTGGCCAAAAATAATTACAATCGCTAGCTAATATAATTTTTTTGACGGGTTTAAGTTAAATTTTTAAAATTTTTTTTACAGGTGCAACATTTCTAGTGTGGTTTGGGCCAACACCACGTTTGGCTGTGGCTGATCCTGATCTTATTAGAGAAATTTTCACTACAAAATCTGAATTTTATGAGAAAAATGAAGCTCATCCATTGATAAGACAACTTGAAGGAGATGGTCTTCTTAGTCTCAAAGGTGAAAAATGGGCTCATCATAGGAAAATTATTACCCCTACTTTCCATATGGAAAATCTCAAAGTAAGTTAAAATTTCCTTTCTTATTTCACCATTTTTTTTAAAATTAGGTTCGGGCCTTCAGAATGAAGTCGAGAAATAACACTAACCACTTTTCGGCGGTTGGTACATAACCAATGTCTTGGAGTACTCGTGGATTTTAAAATTCCAGGATATAGGCTATTTTTCAAATAGATGTGCTAAAAGTGGCTATTTGCAAAAAATTATCTACTAGCCAATTTTCTGCACTGTCCTAGACTTTCAAATTCCACAAGTGAATTTCAAGTCATTATCCTTGAGTTTCCCTCGAGGATTTTGAAATTCTAGAAGTGGCTATTTTTTTAAATACATGGGATGAAAAGTAGTTATTTGTGAATTTCATCCTATGGAGTAACCTCCTATAGTGGAATTTTTATCGTACTACTCTGGATTAGTCGAATTAGTGAATTTCACACACTAGAGGCTCAAAAATGAAAAAAAGAGTCACATGTTATAGATTCTTATTTCATTTAACAAGTGTATGTTAATTAATTAATTTTTTAATTTATTTTTTTGTATAGTTGTTATTACCAGGGGCAGCTAGCAAAGTGATTGAAATGTTGGACAAATTGACACCAAATTTAAAGAATGGAGAGATAGAAATTGAAGTATCAGAGTGGTTTCAAACTCTAACAGAAGACATTGTTGCACAAACAGCTTTTGGCCATAGTTATAAACAAGGAAAAGCTATTTTTAGGCTACAAGCTCAACAAATGGTCCTTGCTTCTGAAGCATTTCAAAAAGTCTTCATACCTGGCTACAGGTGCAAATTATTTTTTATTTCTCGTTTCGTATGACCTTTTTCGAGATCCCTCTTTAAGTTCCGTTCCCGTTAATTCAGTGGACTAATATAGCCATTGTCGTGGAGTTTCAAATTCTATAGGTGATACTCCAGGATATTGCCTTTGAATTTCACCTATGGAATTTGTGGCTATTTGTTTAAAAACAAGGCAAAAAGTGGCTAGGGGTTGAAAATGGCTATTTGGGGATTTTGCACATTTTGCATAAATGGAATTTGAAACTCTAGGACATTATCATGATATTTGAAAATCCGCAACTGGCTATTTTTCAAAGTGACCAGTGAACGCTAGTTCTACTATTATTACTTAGTATAATCAAAAGAGTAAATGCTAACTTTTTATTTTATTTTTGTCAATAGGTTCCTACCCACGAAGCGAAACATCAAATCGTGGAAACTTGACACGGAGGTTAAGAAGTTGTTAATGACGTTGATTCAAGAAAGGACAGATAATTGGGAGAAGAATGAGATGCAAGAAAACAATGGGCCAAAAGACTTATTGGGCCTTATGATCCAAGCAAGCATCAAGGAATCATCACAATTATCATCATCCATTAACAGCCCAATTCATCATAGTTCTTCAACACATAATCATAATAATAATCCCTCCATGATCACTGCAAATGATATTGCTGAAGAATGCAAGACTTTCTTCTTTGCTGGTGAACAAACGACGTCGAATTTGCTGACGTGGACGACCGTGTTACTAGCTATGCATCCACAGTGGCAAGACCTAGCACGCGACGAGGTGATCAAAGTGTGCGGCTCACGTGCCATACCTTCCAAAGATGATCTTGCCAAGCTTAAAATGGTAGGTACAATCTCTTCGTTAAATCGAATAAATTTGGAAAATTTTGAGTGAAATTGTTTCTAAATATAAACAAGGAATGTTCATTATATAAAATGGGACAAAAGGAGTCATGTATATCGGTTGACTATAGTTAATTAATTGATTTGATGAAAATACTGAGTAACGAATAGTTTAATATTAATTTGCTAATTGTACTTGCAAATTATTAAATTATTTGTGTGGATTCCATCACCACCAGTAGAGGCTAAGTACAGCATTACTTCAGTACCAATTAATTTTGAAAAGCTGTCAATTGTCATAAAAAAATAATACTATTAATTTTATGATTATTTTTTTTTGTTTTTTTAAATTTATTTATCTGATTGAGGTATGATTTGGTGTTGCAGCTGAGCATGATTCTCAATGAGTCCTTGCGCCTTTACCCTCCGATCGTTGCGACGATTCGAAGAGCAAAGGCTGATGTGGATCTCGGAGGATGCAAAATCCCTCTCGGGACCGAAGTATTGATTCCGATTCTAGCGATTCATCACGATCAAGCTATATGGGGTAACGATGCTAACGAGTTCAACCCTTGTAGATTCTCCGAAGGGGTGGCTCGAGCCGCTAAGCATCCTGTGGGGTACATTCCATTTGGGCTTGGAGTTCGCCAGTGCATAGGTCAGAACTTAGCCATCTTGCAAACTAAGTTGACTCTAGCAATTATACTTCAACGATACGTCTTACGATTATCACCACAATATAAACACGCTCCAACTGTGTTGATGCTACTTCATCCTCAATATGGTGCACCCGTCATCTTCAAACAACGGTTGACTCATGACCCCACAATTGACAAAAGCTCATAACATGTCTAGTCTCCGTTTGGTGTGTGAGTGCATATATTCTTGGAGAAAAGAAAAAAAAAATTAAATATGTTGTTGCAAGGATTAATTATAGGAGTAGGGAGAAAATTTATTTTATTCCTTTTTTTCTTGATTTTTTTTTTGTTCACCAAATAGTAGTACTACTAACTAACCAATCAAGTAGAGTCATCATCATGCCTTGTCTTTTTATTTTGCCCAAAATTTCTTGGATTTTCGGCATGTTTATGTTAGGATTATTATTACATAGTGACTCAATTTAGTAGATTTTCCATCATTTTCCCACTCTTATGTATATGTATATGTAATGTATGTATATGGGCTCAAGCCATAGTACAATTTTGTAATATTCTCATCTATATCCTTCTTTTTCTTGAATGGTAGTTTGTGTTGCATCTCTTTTTTTAAAAAAATAATTAAAAAGAAAATATAAGATTCGATTAATCAGTGGCAAATGTAGAGTAGACGTAAAAGATTTGGTCATATTTACATTGTCTAATTTTGGATCGTGAATCTACAATGTTGTATACATAGAAGAATCAATTAATTAGTCAGATCCTAGAATCCATTGATTCTAAATCTTGAATTTGCAACACTGCAATACCATGATTATAGATAAACAAAGAATCATACACTTTCAGAGTGAAACTTTCCTATGCGAATATAAATTTGTCGGACTTCAAAATGACTATTGAACAACGGATGAGAAGCCAAAAACAAAAGGACCAACAAAACTAAAACTTTTGAGACAATGGTATAATTGCCACTTGTTACTTTGGATGGTGCAAGAATGAAAAGAGGATCAAATAAATTTTAGTTTATGTAGTTTACCAATAGATTGGTAAAATCAATACAAAAATTGGGCATTGAATCACGCTAATGAGCCCATTGTTGCCGCAACTATAGTCCCAACAAGCACACATTGGATTTTGGACCAAATGTGAAAAAACATAAACACTACTTTTAAGAAAATTCAATATTATAAACAATTGAGGGGAAATAGAGAAAATCTTCTTTTTTCAAGAAATGTTATATTGTTTTGACATAGTTGAACTTTTAAACACATCCAAAAATCACATAGAATGTGACTTCATTAAAACATTAACGATTCTCTGTGATTGATATCTCAACTCTCGAATGAATTGTTGAATATTTGAAAGGAAGTTGCGCCTAAAGTTATCAAATTATTGAAGACTCATTTATTTGAGTGTAACACCAGAAAATAAATTAATTAATTTCTACAAAAAATGTAAAAAAGGTGAAGAAGGAAAATGAATATCATTATTTTGTTTTTTCTTAAATGGAGTATTGATTACTAGTAGTACACCATATTCAATAATGAATTTTCCACTTAGGTTTACTCCCTAATAATTAAGGGTATATAACATTAATGATTAATGAACAATTTCAATTATTTGATACTGACATGTACTAATGATAAAGAGTTACTAGTACTACTACTATTATTTATTGAAGTGTCTTTTAGACTATAGTAGTAGAGGAGATTTATGTTTATTTACTTTACAAAGTCCATGAATTTATTGCAACAAAAAAATACAAATTATTATTGCAATGTGTAAAGTTAGAGTTTCCTTCAAGTTTCCTTTGCAAAGTACA
Organism: Solanum gracilifrons; assembly: GCA_029582605.1. Lineage (NCBI taxonomy): Eukaryota > Viridiplantae > Streptophyta > Magnoliopsida > Solanales > Solanaceae > Solanum > Solanum gracilifrons. Next base: position 7,014 of record JAJOOH010020677.1, on the reverse strand, counting down.
TTCTTGGAAGTTGAGGTACCCCTTTTCAATAACTTAGAAAAGGGTATGCATCGCGTAATCTAATTGTCACGACCCAGATCGTTGTAATTGGCACCCAGACTAACCCTCCGGTAAGAGAACCATTAATATAAATTAGCTAACCAAGAACTACACAGCTAAATCAAACTAAGGCATTTAAAGATACGGAAGCAGGTTTAAATGACCAAAAGAAATACAGAGTTCCCATAAACTCCAAATGTTTAAATAAACTAGCCAAAATAATGTGGAAGAACAACCCTTAGAACCTGAAAGTCATTGTACCAAAACTCTACTAACAACAAGTCTAAGAACAAGGGGTACAACCTCGACACTAAACAACATCTTAAACAAATAGTCTGAGTCAGAAAAGAGAACTCATGGCAGCTCGGAAGAACTGACTCACCCTTGAATTCGATTGATCACTGATCTTCTAAGCGAGGTCTGTCAATAGCCGCTTGAAGATGTTCTGTACTCAACAAAGAACAAGCAAGTGCAGTATCAGTACACAACCACAATGTACTGGTAGGATCACGCGGCTATCCCAATAAGTGAAACACATGCAAGTAACCACAACATTATAAAACATGCATATACTGAACATATACAATATTAACCATCTTTTCAGGATCAATGTAGCATTTCACGTTCCCAATAATACACATTGGTTATCATTTTAGAGCAACATACAGTCTTCCAAAATCAATCATCATTAGATATGAACGTAATCATCATAAGTAGATACACAACACAATTCAATGGTCTTCTCATGGAACCCATACCCAAATTGTTAGTGTACCGGTACGTGGTACCCGTTCTAAGTTAGTGTGTCGAATCAACACATGTTTCAATGTTTATGCCGGTACGTGGCAATCGATCCCAGTTAGTGTGTCGGATCGTGACACCCGTTCCAATGTTTATGCCGGTACGTGTCAATCGATCCCAGTTACTGTGTCGGAACGTAACACCGATCCACAACAAGCTACAATTACAATGTGCATTCTCATAATCATACAATCAAGAGTTGATTCATGGCATACAATTCTTCATTCATATTCATTTACGATTAGTGTGATCAATAATGCAACATTCACATACATACATGCATTATAATGGAGTAATTACTAGCATACATCACACCAACATGAAATCACAGTCATCACCTACCTCGAACGAAACTTGAATCCTCCTAAGAAACTTGATTCTTCCTTTTCCGGATTCTTTCCGCTTGTTCTTGGTCTACAAATAATCAATATACACGGGAATCAATAAACGAAGTCTAATTACTCGGATTACAATCAATTCTATCAACCCTAGATCAAACCCATGATCCCGATATCCAAATTAGGGTTTTTTCCACCATAAATCTCATATCAAAACCCTCCACCATTGATAATTACCCAAGAAACTAAGTTCTACGGATCGAAATACAAATTAAGGGAGTTAAATCCTTACCTTTAGTATTAGAAGAGGTGGAAAACTGTCAAGAACTTGCCCTGGGTCGTTCCTTGGCTCTCAAAATCGAAAAGTGCAGAATAAAACGATTTTGGGATTTATTTTTGACTTAAATCGCGATTGTCCCACTACGGCGGCCCCCAACCTGCCACTGCGGCTTGCAAGAAACCAGTGAGCAAATTTAGGGATTCCAAACCCCCATTTCACAACACACATTTATCCCATGACACTCCATAAATACCCGTTCACACTAAGATCAATTATGGGAGTTCTACTCGCCCGAATTCAATTCCGCAAAGTCATACGTACTCTTTAATGTCTTAGCTATCTACTCATGAAATCAAATTCCTTATTAAATCACCCAATCGTTACCAGATTTCCCTAGACTCACATGACTCCGATTTCGTCCAAATCTGGACTAGGCTAGGAATTCTCAAGTTACTACCAAAAAATTTTTTGACCCAAAAAATTTTCCCGTTGGATTTTCCATAACGACGGAAATCAGGTCATTACGCTAATGGTCGATGAAATATGTGTAAATTTTAAAGTTTAGAGTTTGAATTTAAGTGAAGATAAATACATACCGAGTGATCTCTTTTTACTCCCTCTGTCCCTAATTACTCGTCCACTTTTAAATTGTCACACCTATTAAGAAAACAATTATTGACATAGTGAGTTTACCATTTTACCTCTATTAATTATGAAGTGGATGAATTAAAAACTTAAGTTTTCATGAAGTTTTACCTTTTTCAAAATAATTAATTGAGGGTATAATAGGTAAAGAAAATTATCCTTTCTTGATTTGTCAAAATGGACAAGTAATTAGAAACAATTAAAAAAAGGAAAAGTGGACAAGTATTTAAGGACAGAGAGAGTATTTATCTTTTTTTTTTACATGTAGACTTACAAAGTATTTTGTGCTGGTGAGAGATGACAAATATTTCTTTCATCTTATTTTAACTGTCGTTTTGACTCTTTTCACATTCATAAAGAAAAATAATAAATAGAAGTAGTGAGTTTACTAAGTTGTCCATATTTAATAAAGGTAGATTGATATTTTTTCCCTCTAAATATCCTACATACTTCTTTGATACTAAGAATATAATTGAAAATAATTATCAATTTTAATCATAAAATTCTAAAATAACAATCTGATAAATTAATCAGTACAAACTGATCTAAACATTATAAATGTGAAAAGTAAAGAACAATTTCAATACCCCAAAAATATGTTCTTAGTGAGGGGTTGTTTATATCTAAGCATGCATAAAAAAGACTTTTTAGGGCTTTGTAATTTTGCATTTAGCAAAGATCAAAAGCAACAAAATTCCCTTTTTGTATTACTTTTTGGCTTTCTCTAAATTAATCCTTCTCATCATGCTCTAAGAATTTTGTTAGTCCCCATGAAATTGCATGTTCTTGGGACTTGGTAAAACACTACACAATTAATTATATTAATCTCTCTTACTAGCTCATTCATTTTTATTTTTTTTTAAATAATAATTATAATTTGTCTTATAGGGTTTTGTTAATAGGAACCAAAGCATGCCTTGAGGCATGTGTAACCTTCCATAATTGTTTCCTTTAATAAATTCTAATTGTGAAATGTGAATTTAAAAATAATTATTATTATCTCAAAATATTTGTTATTCTAGAGATTGAAAGTAAAATTAATTATTCTTCTTATTTTATCCTTAATTATAATTATTCTTAAAGACTAAAAACATTTCAATTATAGCACATAAATAAAATAAATATTCAATGAAATGAGAGTGGAACACTGCTCCTAATTAATGTTTTTGTAAAGAATGTATAAATGAAAAACACAATAATTATTTTGAAAAGATGACAGAATTAACATGCATACTGAGTGTAATCTCATAAGGGTATGGAGATTGAGTGTATGCAATCTTACGTCTACCACGTAGAGATAAATACTCCCTCTGTCCCTAATTACTTGTCAACTTTTCAATTGGCACACCTATTAAGAAAACACTTAATGACATAATGAATTTACCATTTTATCCCTATTAATTATGAAGTGATGAAATTTTTTACATTTTTCAAAGTAATTAATCATTTAATTGAGGGTATAATAGGTATAAAAAATTTTGTTCTTTCTTAATTTGTCAAAATGGACAAGTAATTAGAGACAAGTATAAAAGAAAAAGTGGACAAGTAAATATATTGTTTTTGATAAGGCTCAAGAAAAACAATAAATATTTTGAGACGAGAAAATAATTGTGAATTCCTAAACACAACCCTTTGTATAGTAATGTTTATAGTCTGTATTTAGGCAGCACGATGCTTCATAATAATGTCACTTAATTAACATTTTATTATTGCGTCGTTAACCTCGAGTTATGTGCTAGGAAGAATCATAGCCACCTGATTTTTTAATATTTTATTTAGATAGTAATAATTTTAATAATTTTTATTATGCATCTAGTTTGCACGCCCTTTAATTTATAATTATGTACATTATACTCCATATCAATTTGCCATATTCACCTTTAATTAATTATCAATTGTACATATTAATCAATTTTGTATAACTTGGAAGTGACAAATCAAACTAATTATTATTAAAAACTACTAAATAATTATGTACATTATACTTCATAGTCGATTTGTCATATTCATCTTTAATTAATTATTAATTGTACATTGTGTACGCATAACTTAGGAACGCACTAATCAATTTTGTACAATTTGAAGTTACAAATCAAACTAATTATTATTAAAAATTACTAAATAATTATGTACATTGTACTTTATAGTGGATTTGACATATTCACCTTAAATTAATTGTACATTGTGTACGCATAACTTAGGAACACATTAATCAATTTCATACAACTTGAAGTTACGAATTAAACTAATTATTATATTAACAAACGGAAAAATCTTTTTGGCCAGAATGATATTTTACCTTTTAAAACATTTTTACCCTTTTAACTTCAATACCTTTTAACTAAAAAATGGAAAAAAGATCAGTATATTTTAAAATAATTTTTTTTATAATTTTTTTAAATTTCTGGCTAAATTTTCTGGCTATTTAGCACTTCCCTTAACAAACTAATAAATAATTATGTACATTCCTGATCATTTTTTTTATGTACATTATACTTCATAGTCGATTTTCCATATGCACCTTTAATTAACTATTATTGTCATCGTGTATGCTTAACTTAGGAACACATTAATCAATTTCGTACCACTTGAAGTTACAAATTATAATTAACAAACTACTAATTAATTAGATGAAGTCTGTTAAATTAGGTCTTAGGCCTAACTCACACCCCAAAAGCTAGCTCAAAGGGAGGAGAGTTGTCCAAGCCTTATAAGGATTCCACCCATCTCATTAACCACCGAAGTTACGAATTAAACTAATTATTATATTAACAAACGGAAAAATCTTTTTGGCCAGAATGATATTTTACCTTTTAAAACATTTTTACCCTTTTAACTTCAATACCTTTTAACTAAAAAATGGAAAAAAGATCAGTATATTTTAAAATAATTTTTTTTATAATTTTTTTAAATTTCTGGCTAAATTTTCTGGCCATTTAGCACTTCCCTTAACAAACTAATAATAATTATGTACATTCCTGATCATTTTTTTTATGTACATTATACTTCATAGTCGATTTTCCATATGCACCTTTAATTAACTATTATTGTCATCGTGTATGCTTAACTTAGGAACACATTAATCAATTTTGTACCACTTGAAGTTACAAATTATAATTAACAAACTACTAATTAATTAGATGAAGTCTGTTAAATTAGGTCTTAGGCCTAACTCACACCCCAAAAGCTAGCTCAAAGGGAGGAGGGTTGCCCAAGCCTTATAAGGAGTCCACCCATCTCATTAACCACCGATGTGGGACATTTGTCATTCTTTAACACCCCACCTCACGCCCAATGCTTAGCATCTAGTGCGTGGGTAATTTTGATTTTGGGGGACCCAACATCGGGTGAGACGGGCCCTGCTCTGATACATGTTAAATTAGGTTTTAGGCCTAACTCACACCCCAAAAGCTAGCTCAAAGGGAGAAGGATTGCCCAAGCCTTATAAGGAGTCCACCCATCTCATTAACCACCGATGTGGGACATTTGTCATTCTTTAACAAAGTCAATTGCTTAATTAGGTGCCTATAATTATACTGTATGCCACATGCAACAAACAGGAATTAAGCATGATTAATTAAATATATTTTTCAAAATGGACACCCTTTTCTTCATTGTCATTTTATTAATATCCTAATATTCTTAGTACTAATTAATTATTTAATTAAGAATTTAAACATAAGAGGAAACTTTGTGCTTTTTAGTAAGCACGCTTCTAAATATTGAGCTAAGTTCAATGTTCCCAACCTTTACTAGAAGACAAACTAAACATTCTAATTAGGTAACTTAATTATTAAACATACATAATTCAAATTATTGTTTTGGGGATGGTTAAATAAATTGAATAAGAAAAAGAAATATTGATCTTTGTGCAATAGTTTTTGACTTTTTATCGTGTGGTGAAATGATGAGAGTTCTTCACCCTTAGTCAGACGTCTCTCGAATTTCAAAATCCTCAAAATGGAGATAATTTCAATAGGAAATATGTGCTCTTTATCTAACAGTTTAAGCTTTTAGATGAGATAATCACACAATAACGACATAGTATAAACATGAGGTCATGAGTTCAAATCTCATGGAAAAAAATGGCAGATATGTGAAGAGACATATTATACTATAGTATAATTAAGTAATTAGATATTTACTCTTTATAATAATTTAAACTTTTAGATAGGAATCGTTTTACTTTTTAGGAGCTAGGCAACCTATAATCCAAATTTTGAATTAATCAGAATAGTGAATTTTAAATATCAAATAGTTAAAAAAAAAAACTTCCAAAAATCGTAGTATATTTTATTCTAAATAATAGATTTGTCTAGTGAAAATAGCTTTAAAACTAATAGAGTATAATATAATGATTTGTTGTAGTAAGTTAATTGGCTACTTTAAATTAGTTTTAAAAGGCTTAAAGGAATGTTCAACACTGTAACTAATCAGGTAATTAGCACTGAAAAGCTTTACAATTATTAGTGCTACTAAACAGGAATTAAAAGGTTTGCACTTCTGACAACTAACTGCCAACAAGAATAAGATAAGTAGACACAAAATCATGTGAGCTAAAAAGTTAAGGATGTAGACCTTTAATATATATCCTTTTTATTTTTATCTGATATTCGATATCTAAAATTTTGATAATTTGGATCATACCCATACAAAATCTATTAAAAGATGAAACGTTATTTAAGTGATAGTCTACCTTTATCCTACGTACATTAAAAAAGTATACAATGGGTAAACAATTTTTTTTGCGTATATATTTGTTGAATTATCTTGAATTTGAGATTCCTGATTAAAGAGAAAAAACATTATATTGCTCCCATTACAATTCTTGATTGTTTTTTTTTTTGTATATATCTTGAAAAAAGAATCCAAAATATCATAGAGTTGACAATGTATGACAACAAGAACATA
>JAJOOH010020676.1:0-33668 GCA_029582605.1 Solanum gracilifrons | reverse complement strand
CCCCCCCCCCCCCCCCCCCATTGGGATATAAAAAATGGCCTTAGAATAACTCATCCTAATAATCATTTCAGCTTGATAACTCCTCATCTCACCACTAAAGAAAGGATAAGAAGATGAGTCGTTCTTATGTCTCCTCATGCCATCTCATCTTGTGAGCCAAACACGGACAGTTTATACAAAGAATCTAGTCCAAGTATATTAAAAGAAAATCCACTCAAGGTTAACTAAACCCAAAGACGAGCAGAGGGCAATAGCAGGAATAGAATCACAAACATTGAACAGTTGAATCTAAGATCCACGATTTAATATTGACAACGAGAGGAAGAGTTTAAGGACTTCAGAAGCCTATTCAGCTTGACACAATGTGAACCATATATTGAAAAAGGCAGCGTAAGAGATGAAGGATCATGGAAGTGAAACAGAACAAAGAAAATATACATGGAAATATTAGCCAATTAACTAATGTTTTGGGCTTTTGGCCTTTGATTTAACAGTTGGCAGTCTACTTCCACTTCAAAATGACTGAAAACCCTAAAATGGGGGACCATAAAGAACCAATGATAGGTGTTTTTCCGAAACCTTTTTTATACTTAAACTTAGCAGAGAATGGCCAAAAGTGTGAAAGCATACACAGAACATCAAAAGGTAAAAGGTAGATGAAATAGAGAAGGGATACTGCACTTAGTTGAGCGAGAGACACCTTTTCCGGGTATATCAAGTCTAGAGTGATGCAATTAGCCAAAGAAGATAGAATCGTGTTTTATTGCTTTTATCCCTTAATATTCCAACAAGTAATACTATGCTTTTAAAAGACATATTGGCTTAAACTTTCCACTCACCTTCAATTAGGACAGGAAAACCAAAAAATAAGTTTCTAGTAACTTAGCAGCCTATTGCAGGAGTTATTGACCTGAAAGGACACTAGCAAGCTGCTACTGAATGTGAATAAAGTGGCTCCTACCCACTACTTTTTCTTTTGCCTTGGGCTTTTCTGGTGTTATTGAATCTTTTCAATCTCAAATACTGTCGTTCTTGCAGATTTAAGGACAAAGTTACATGTGAGAATCAACTTAGGGAGTAAGTGGATGTAAAAGCTTTGATGTAATACTACTAAACTGAGTCATTACCTTGGAAAGGACATGCAAATTGCAATACAAAAGAAGGCGGAAATTACACCTGACACTTATACTTGTACACCTGCTTACTCCAAGGTGTATAAGCTTCTCAAATCAAGATAGCAAAGTACTATCTTACCGAGAAAATTTACAAAATGTCAGGTGTCAAGGAGAATTACTATATAGTAACAAAATTTGAGAGAAATAAATTTCCTTTCTTTTCCTACCAAGGAAAGCTCAACTAAGTGAACGAGAAAGAAAATAGAAATTTAAACTCACCATACTAAGTTCATGGCATTTGACAGAAGAAGCTTTAGAAGCTATCTTACTTGTCCCAAATCTTTGAAATTGCTCAGTCTCCTGTCACAGAGACAGACAAGGAGAAAATTCATAACTGAAACCGCTATGAAAATCAATTCGGAAAATGAAGATGTAGGGAACTTACAACTTCAAGCTTCAATAGGCAAACTTCTATTCAAGTAGTAACCCATTGCGCAACCGCATTAAAATCTGCAAGTGATCGTAGGCATACCACAACATTAATTATCAATAAATTTGATAGCAGCCAATAATTGTGGTCATTTAAAAGATCCCGAAAAAGGAACCGGCTATTGTCAACATATCTTAAACAACTTCAAAGAGCAGAAAAGATAAATCTGGCTCAAATATGTAAGAACACTTTATTTCTAACTACTCAGGGAAAAAGAGGAGTACAATCCTCACCTTTGATTTATCTTCAGCCAAACACGACAGCTTAGTGATTTCAGATTCAGAGTTCAGAATGACATGCTGCAGAAAAGAGCAGTCCTTAATTGAACTGATTGTACACTACTATCTAGCTTTGAAATTCAATACTAAACATTACAAAAGAATAAGTGGGCAGAGATTATCTGGAAGTATAAATGACTTACAGTTTTGGCCCACCTAATTGTTTCGCATCTGTAATAAAACATGCATTTACTTCCGCATAATAAGTCAAGATCCAAAGGTCTTCCGGAAACCACCTCTCTACCTCCATGAGGTAGGGGTAAGGTCTGCATACACTCTACCCTGCCCAGACCCCATTAGGTATATGTTGTTGTTGTTGTTGCAATAACTCTTCACAGTTTCAACATCATGTCATCACAATCTTTCGGATGAGGAAAGGTATAGAATTCACGACCTCTTCACCGCAGTGTCATGTGTTTGCCTCTTACAAGAGGATTAAGTACTTAACTTAAAATTGGGTAATGTAGGTTGTATTCTCAGTTGCATGATCCCTGAGTTTTTAAAGCTTCCATAAAGACTTATAATGCAAAACCTTAGGCAATTAAACAACGTTAACACTTGAGTGGCAAAGTTGAACATCATCCCTAATTAATCATGCAGTATCTTAGCCAATCGAATTTTAGACTGGACCTTCCTTGCTTCTTGCGAATATCCAGAACCACGAAGACCATCAATAACACCACGTTTATCTGATTTAAGAATTCTCATGCCACCTCTTATACACGATAGTAATAGCTTAGATGCTGCACGGAATCTCCTGGCATTGCAAAGACTATGCACCATAGTGGAGTAAGTAATAGAATCTTTGGCATCCATTGATTTGAACATCCGTAAAGCATGATCAAGGTGACCAGCTTTACACAACCCGTTAATAAAAGAATTCAAAGCAACCAAGTTAGAATCAAAACCCATCATACTCATATAGTCCAAATGTTGTTGGGCCTCTTTGAAATTACCAGTCCTGCACAAGCCATCAATAAAGATAGTGTGGGTGTACTTGTCAGACTCCAACCCTTTTTTTTCGGCCTCGTGTAATAATTTATAAGCATTATCCAGCTGACCTTCCTTACAATATAGATTAACAATGGTATTAAAAGACACTATATCAAGGTCAAAACCATTTGTAATTATATAGCCCAGGTACTCGTTGGCCTCATTCATCTTCCCAGTTTTAAGCAACATACTTGCAACTGTACAGTAGGCGAAGGCATCATATGTATATCCTTTCCTTCTCATCTCAGCAAAGATCTTAATGCCTTCTTCCAATTGTCTACATCTGAAGCAGCATTTCATTACTGTCGTATAAGTGATGGCATTGGGGATATGACCTGATTCTACCAGCTCGTTGAGAAATTCTCTTGCAGTTTTACCCCGTCCTGACTTGCACAACCCATGAATAAGAATGTTGTAAGTTGCTAATTGGGGAATAAATCCATGACGTTTTATACTCCTAAATAACATTAAGGCATTCTCTGTATATCCATTCATACAAAGACCATTAATTAATATATTGAATGTTGCTGGATGAACAGAAATATCTTTCAAAAGAATATCCTGAAAAACCCTGTATGCTTCATCTGGCTTTCTCAATTTAAAGAAGCAATGCATTAATGTATTGTAACTCCAAATATCAGGAAGAATACTCATCTCAAGCATTTCTTCAAACAGATCGAAACATCGAGATAGCATGCAATATCTGGTAGCTCCAGCTATTAAAGAGTTATATGTAATAGTATCAGGATAAATTCCAGCTTCTTTCATCCTATAAAGGATGGAATAACCTGCATCAATGCCAACAAAGCGGCAATATGCGGTAATCAGTGTATTATAAGTGACCACATCTGGTTGTACTCCAATTCTTATGCCATCAACTATTACAACTTCAGCTTTCTCCAATTGTTTTGCTTTACAAAGAGAAGCTACGCAAATATTCATTAACCTTGTTGAAAGTCTACCTTTGATACTCCACATCTAATCCAGGAGTTAAGACCTGTGACCTGAATCATTTTTTGAACAAAATATCAGACAAATCCTTTTCAAATATCAACTCTTTCTTTTGTAAGTACAAAAGAGTAGCATTTTTCAGTTCAAAACTTCAAATCCATAGATGGACATGCACAGTGCAATACAAAATCATTGTATGAAAGGCAGTCCTATCTGTTCTTCTTGGCCAATTCTTATGAGTTATATAAGTTCATAAAATCCATCAAAATGAAAACACGAAATCATCTTTTGGCACAGAACAAAAGGTTTTCATTAATGAAAACATCATATAATACAATAGCAGTGAGGAATTCTATGTTGCTCGGACTCTTCAAAAATGCCGAAAAGTGCATGTCGGATCCTTCCAAATAATGCACTTTTGGAGGATCCGACAAGGGTGCAACCACATTATTGGAGAGTCGGAGCAACATAAGCAAGGATAATTATAACTCAATCTACCTTTATATTAATCCACTTACAACATCAAATTGGTGCTGTTCCAAGTAAACCACAAGTGTGGTGCTTTCTTTTTCTCAATTGCATTAGTTTCCTCTAAAAAAAAATCCTCCATTTGTAAGTAAACAGTGCCAAACTATTTAAAAAATCAAAACTTGGAGAAAGCAACAATGTAGTAGAATTAAAAGCTATGATTTTTCTTGTATTTGGATAAGAATAACAACTTTTGCATTGCTATTATTAGCTAACACAAGTAATGAAATGAGCCTTTCAACCATTGTCCGTTCTGCACAAAGCGAGGAACAAACAAGTAATTACAAACAAGAAGGAATTAACAACCATTGTAGGATATCTAATTAGAAGTAACAATCATGAAACAATACAATTCTTCAATGATTTGCAGGAAAAATGAAATCTAGTAATTTTCAAATGAGGAAAAAAGGGGAAAAGATTAGAGCCAACAATCAAAATGAATATGATGTAAAACAACATTAACCTTCACAAAATTAATCACCTTGGATATACAAAAATGCTTACGCCGGTAGAAACACTACCGGAAAACTTCAATACGACGGAGTACCAGTGGATTTCTGTTTCTGAATTCGGGTAATGATGGTAAGCATTTTTCATTATTGGGCTGGGCCGCATTATTGTCTATTTGGACTCTCCTCTTTACCAATCTAAACCCACATAAGTTTATAGAAAAAGAAAAGGAATTTTTATATAAATAATATATTTTATTTGATTAATTACACTTTTAAGTGTTACTTTATTTTTATTACCACATATGACATAATTTTTAGCTTTAATAACCATTTGATATAAATATGTATTAAAGTTGCATTAAAATTGTATATTAGGTGAAGTTATGAAAAGTTGTATTGAAGTTGTATCAAAATTGTATTAAATATAAATAATCGGTGATCTGGTGGTGGTGATTACGAAAAATAAGAGGTGAAGCTCTGAAAATTTGTATTAAAGTTGTATTTAAATTGTATAAGTATAAACGACAGTTATAATACAATTTGAATTCGATATTATGCATTACTATAAATTCGATAGTAATTATTCCAGAACAAATATAATACATTTCTAACAATGTAAACTTAATTTAAATAGTTCCGGAATATTTAAAATTCACATATAATACTTATAATATATTTATATTTGAAATGTTTTAGTTATATATTAGGTGAAGTTTTGAAAAATTGTATTAAAGTTATTGTGTGTATTGAATATCATTTGTACTTTTGTATTATTGTATCGTAAACGAATACAAATAATACAATTGTACCAACATTGTATATATCATTGTTTTTATATTTTTTGTATCAGGAATGAATACTAGTGTTACATTTTTCCCACGAAATTGAAATTATATCTAGCGGAGTGACACATGACTTGAGACTACAAAATAGGACCAAAAGTGCAAATGACCTTTGTTATAAAAGTGAACAAATGGCCCAAACCCGATTCAACTGCAGTCCATAATCAAATCATTGTAAAACTTAGGGTTTTTCACCATCTTCTTCGCGCCTCAGGTTCAGTACTCTTCAACACTCCCTGCTGCTGCAATTTCGTCCAGCAATGGTATCTCTCTGTAATTTCCCTCGTTCTTTCAGTAGTTTCTTATTCTCTTATGTATATCTCAATGTCGTCTAAATGTTTCTTGTTGTGCTATAATGAGTGCAGGCTTCAGAGAAGAAATTGAGTAACCCTATGAGGGACATTAAGGTTCAGAAGCTTGTCCTCAATATCTCCGTCGGTGAGAGTGGAGATCGACTCACCAGAGCAGCAAAGGTAACACCTTTTTTCACAAAATCTCATGAATTTGTTTTTTTTTTCCCGTTGTTTTGATGTTGAACTAAGATGGAGGGTACTTCTGTTTATTTTTTTTATGCTTAAAGGTCTTGGAGCAACTTAGTGGCCAATCACCTGTTTTCTCCAAGGGTAAAATTTTCGAATTTTCAATGCATTTAACACTTTGTTTTTATGGTTGTTACATATTATTTCATAATGTATTGCATTGTTTCGTATGTAGTGTTTTGATGAATACAGTGGTTGTATATATTGTATTGTTTTCCATCATTATATAATGCCACACATTTCCAAACAACAATTTGAAGAATAAATCTACAAGAAAAGAATAGGTTACACGGGAAGACACCGTCGACTCTTTGAAATAAATATTTGATATGCACACTGATTAATTGTTCAATGCATGAAGTAACGCCTATGTATAAGCTGCGTGTTTGTGGTAATTGGTTAACAATATTGCTGATCTGGTAGACTGTTAAAATCTGGCTTAATTTTTATCAGTTACATATTAAGTTCAGCACTGAACAGTAAGTGACAGATTAATATAGAGGGATCGTATAGCTGACTCAAATTAGTTTTGGGATTAAAGTGTCATTTATTGATTTCACTAATCACATTTTAAATGTGAGGTTCTGGGGAATAACTTTCCTTCTCGTCTACTATATAAAGACTTACCTCAAGCAACTAGCTGTGTTGATTGCAGGTTCTTGTAATTGCGTTGGATTTGTTCCTCTTAGGAGTAGTTTTTTGCCAACGTAAACTGCAAGTATTTTTGCAAGATGTTGATCCAGGCTAGTATTACTCATGATCTGAGATTGTTAAAATTTGATTACCATGCTATTCACAAGTTATGGTTAGCTAACTTACTTCCTGCTTTAGTTCATACATTGATACAGGTTATATGGTTGGTGAATGAACTTCCCAATGATTTTCTTGTGGACATTTATTCAATATACTTTGTAATTATCTCAGTTGTGTCCTGTCCGAAGACATAGTTTGATTTCTCACATGCTTGAGTGGTTCTTATTAACAGCAAGGTATACTGTGCGGTCCTTTGGAATCAGGCGTAATGAAAAGATAGCTTGCTATGTGACTGTCAGAGGGGATAAAGCCATGCAGCTACTTGAGAGTGGATTGAAGGTTAAGGAATACGAGTTGCTGAGAAGGAACTTCAGTGAAACCGGCTGCTTTGGGTTTGGTATTCAGGAGCACATTGATCTTGGAATTAAGTAAGCAGATTGTCATCTAGTAGTATCTTTTGTGCTTAGCTTTCATGATCTACATAATTAGCTGGCTAGCTTTATTTTACTTGGGTAGTGGTCTGCTACTGGTCTACCTTTTCTAATGCATAGCAAGAAAACTATATTAAAATTTACGTTGGAACTGCTTAAAACTTGGTATAAGTAGTTAAAGAAAGGATTTTACATATAGTTCTCTTAAATATCTGTTCTATTTATTCTTATGGTTGCTGCATCTTACCATATTAACCTCGGTAGGTTATGAATCTGGTACACATATAAACTGATCATCTTTTTTGTTCTGAAGTTGTCATTTTGTTGTTTCTTCTCTCTTATACAGGTATGACCCTTCAACTGGTATTTATGGTATGGATTTCTATGTTGTCTTGGAGCGTCCTGGATACCGTGTTGCTCGTCGCCGCAGGTGCAAGTCTCGCGTCGGGATCCAGCACAGGGTCACAAAGGAAGATTCAATGAAGTGGTTCCAGGTCAAATATGAAGGTGTTATCCTTAACAAGTCCTCAAACATTCAGTGATAAGCTGAGAACCAGCTTAGCAAGTTTATGCATTGTGTAGACATATCTATATGTCATTCCTAGAGGAATGTTTTGGTGCGTTCATATTAGTTGGTGTATGAGGGAGGATGTGTTAGTTCCCATTTTGGCTATCAATGAACTCTAAATCTGTTTCTTTTTTGTTGAAATCATAGTAGAACCAGTGAACCAGTATTACGAAAGACGTTATGAATACCTAATTGGTTTCCAATTGTGGTAAGGAATGGTGTTGTTTAAACATTTTTATCAAATTGGATTTGGGGTGTTGGATGTTTCATGCTTGGCATGGAGTGCAATTATGCAACCCAATATATTACGACTCAGCTCAACAAATTTTAGACAGGTTGAGTAAATGATTCATTTATCGATTGTCTGGTTCAAATTCAGCTCAAATTGCTCATTTATGTGAGTTCTAAAAACGTAAATGACAAGTATTTTCTAGCTAGGAAGGATCTAAAGCATAAAATCGAAAAACTTGCGCCAAATAACCTTGAAATGGATCATCTTGAATTTTTGACCCCACTTGTCCCAATGGAAAACCTTCATTGTCAAAAGTAAAAAAATTGTTGAACCTGTAGTTTTGTCCAAAGGGAAAACGAGGTCAAAGGTCAAGATCACCCCATCTCCAAGACTTCTCGTAAATTACCTGCCAAAATTGGCTATCTGTGCACTTCTTTTAAAAAACATTACATCGGGAATAGGGGGAAGAGAAACGTGGAAGGGGATTACAAGGTAGAGAATCAAACCCTTATCGAAAGTTCAGGCAACCAACCAACTAAGCTAATAAGATACCGCACTTGATTTGAGGTGGGGGTATGGGGTGGTGAATGAACTTTGAATTGATAGAACTTTTATACTTGATGAGATGAAGGTTGTTTACATGATAAGAAGAAAGTTGTGCAAACTTGATGGAACACTTCAAGTATAACACCACGATATTCCTCAGCATTCATAGAAACATAATAATTCAAAAGTCTCCTTAAATCTTTAGGATCACAAATCCTATTTGCAATTATCATCTGTTCAATTGACTCCCTAAAATCCTCTCTTGGATCATAAGATGATTTCTCCATAGCTATCATCACTATAAACTTTGTCCTCTCATCTCGCTCCGCCCTCCTCCTCCTTCTCCTCATCTCTTCATTTTTCGCCTCTTCTCTTTCTCTAATCATCCTGTCTAACCTCTCTTGCACCATAGCATGTGTTAGGCTCGAAATAGTCGGATATCTACCAGAACTGGAACTTTCAGCTTCTTCTGAAGACGACGAAACACTCAGCCTACAACTACAGCACAAGGCACTGCATCCCTTAAGCTTCTGCTTCTTGGCTGCTGCTGCTGCTGCCTTAGAGTTCTGCATTCTTTGAGCACAGATGTATGATTTGAAGGAGAGATGTTTAGGGAAAATAATTTATGCAATTAGAAAGTGGGGTTTCACTAATCATGATTATGTCTCAAGATTAATGAACCTGTGAAGATCACTAAGGATATAAGAGACGTTCTTTTAGCTCATAAAAGCTTGTGATCATGATGTTAATTAGATATTCTTGATTTCCTTTAAAGATTTGTGTTAGGTGTCATGCTTTTTAAGATGTGGTTGAGAAGAGAAGTAATCACGTTTCTCTACAATTATAAACACCATTAAAAGAAAATTGAAGAAACAGAAAAAGTTGCAAAAAAAGGTGAAAACTTTTGATTGTTTTCACATGCTAGGTGCCAGGTCCTATGTACTAGTTGATTTCAAAAATATGGAAAAACTTTGGTGGTGGTGTGCTAGTGAAATGGCTGCTATATTCAAGTTGATGAAACAAAGGGAAGACATTATGTTGTAGGAACCACTTGGACTCATCATGGAAGATGAAAAAGCTCCTGCACAATTGGAATAAAAAAAAGATTTTTTTTGGGTAAACGAGAAACTCGATGGAGATGGGCCCGCCCTTATACTCTTGTCCAGTTAAATACCAGGCCACGGGGTTCACACCCCTAACCTGTGCCTAATCTACACATCACTTGTGACGCTATTACCACTAGACCAAAACTCTGGGGGATGGAATATAAGCCAGATTGGTCTCCATTTGGAACAGCTTAGAAGAAAATGGATTTGGTTTAAACCTATAGTTTAATGTGAGTCAGATTTAACTTTTCTTTGCCATAATTGACAGTTACTTTAGATAGCTCATCTTAGTTGGCTAATCAGATTTGATCTGAAACTTGCAGGGTGAATTTAATATAGTTAATACAGAATTAGATCAATAAGCAAATGCAAAACTCACATAAAAAAACAAAACTTTTCTCTACACAACATAAAACGCCAATTATGTAATGACACAATAATAAGAGTTGATGGACAAAAACACATTTAAACTATCACCTTTACGCGAGTTCCATACCTCAATTATCCATTGTTCTCTTTATCTACCTAAACTATCACTCTCTTTATATTAAAAAACACCTCGATATTGAATTGACCAAATTATTTGTTCCAATCGACAACAAAGTATATGCCAATTCAGCATCGAGGTGCCCTTTAATACAAAGAGAGTGAACATATATTATAGATTCTAGAATGTAGAAGAATCTCGCCATACGGCACGAGTAGTTGAGTAGAATACTATCATACCTTTGTTTTGTTGTGTGAAGAAACTAAACACTTGCAAAGCACACACCTCAACCACCCTGCCGGTGTGAATTGAACGACATATTCATTGCCGAGTTGGGCTGTTGGAAGTGATAGTTGAGGTATGGAACTCGCAAAAATGTGATAGTTTAGGTTTGCTTTTTACCATTAACACAAATAATAAATTTGCAAGTAGGACCTGTGATACAAAATGATTGCAAGGGAGCATGAAAAAACAGTAGGGCCTATGAAATCATGTTGAAAAATATAAACTCATACAGAAAGTAAGGCTAATCTGTAGTCTAGGGAATATAGTATGCATGATGCTAAGCATTAGGCTTCTTTATCCATTTAAAAGCAAGTAGGTGAATGCAAAATCATAAACTACAAAGCATAGCTCAAATAATAGACTTCTTAAAATAGGTATTCCTTTAATGATTAGGCATCTTCCTTCTCTTATGGAGGAAATTCAAGAGTAGCCCACAAGAAAAGCTTGAAACTCAATTCTACTTCACTTTTGTTAACCTTTTCCAATGTGATCTCATTGTTACAAATTTCCAAAGTGTTCCTACTATGGTCCCCAATTAAGAACTCCAGAAGATAAAGTTAACTTCTGCAGAGAGGGCAACATTCCAGTCTTTCTTATGATCACATAAACTACTCCAATATCCACATTTTTTGGTTAACATAAACTACTCCACTATCATGTTTGGTACAATAGAACTGAACTTCATGAGTTCTTGAACTGTATAATGGTTATATGACATAATAAAAGAAAAGAGACAAAAAGAGATCAAGTTAACTTTAAAATATGGGAAAACTACAAATTGTTTGTTCTGTTTTCACATTACCACTGATTAGTGAATTGACAAACCAGAAGGATGATCAGTGTGCACGTCAAGCACTGTCTCTGTCAATTTACGAGAGTAAAACCATTCAATGGAAAGTAAGGGGTTTTGTCCTGGTAGACTAGGGTGGTGGGGAAGCTGTTCTAACAAGTATATGCATTTTATAAGAAAATGCCATTTTGACTGACTCATAATTTACACAATCACGATGCTTGGCACATTAAATTCACATCTCAAGACTATGCAAGATCATCATGTTCACCACATACTAAGAAATTCTCAACTAAGCCAATGAAGTTAAGAGGCTAAATTCAATTAATTCACAGCAAAAACACCCGGATTAGAAGCCAGCACATTATTAAAAATAAGAACCATACCAAGTATAAGAAATGTGCCATACTTGCACCAAATAGAAAGAGGCCTCTAGTAAGGTGGAAGAGGAGCAGATGCATGTGCAAATATTTCATGGACAAGCAAGATCTCAAACTCTACGGTGAGAAATAATGAGCTTTCACTGTTACAGAGTGGGAGGTAACTTGAAGACGCATCCCTTGCTTCATAGTCTAATTACTATGATACTGTCGGTTTACATACATTTAGTCTTTCTCTATTTGAATGAGGATAGTCATTGGTTTTTGGTAAATGCTGCAAAATATAATATTCACATGTTGACAGGTCCCCATGCTACAAAATAGCAGTAGTCTGGCAGAAGTAGAACATGCCATTACTAGCTCCGAACATTGTAATAGATGTTGCCAAGTGGAAAAATGATAATATGGTGAAAAATGCATTATTATGCAGACTTCTTGAGTTTAAGATAGGGTAAAGATTGAGGACATACAAATACTTTTCTTGCTGGTTAAACATCCAATTGTGACTCTAGTAAGCTCCTCTAGCAAAATGCAATTAGATAGCTACTTTGGAATGGTAAACATACTATTGTCAATTGAGTAATGAAATCATATGAGCTAACAATTACAATTTGCAATTAAGTGAAGTCTCAGTAATTTCATGCATCAAATGGTAAAGCAGAACAACTGCAATAAAGGCTTTCCCAGATGAGAGATATCAGTAGATTTGAAGCTTTAATTCCAGCATAAATTAGGAAAGATGTATGCCTGTATTTCTTCCATCCCGTCCACCCTCAGTGTTGTTGTCCAATCCATGTAAACTTTTAACATAAAGCCCCACATAACATATTAGAAGCTGGGTGCAGAAAAAGTTGTAGATGACTGATAAGAGCACAGAGCCCCACAAGAATATGCAAGATGATTAGCAAGACTTGGCATTTGTAGCATGCAATAGTTGTACCACATGCTGCACTGGTAGTTCGTATCCCTTCACTTTTCATTCTGTTTACATTGTTTGTTCCGTTTATTCTTGTTGCTTTAATTATAAAATAAAACGTTTTTTCGTGTTGCTTTCAGCATTTCTCTTGATTCTGCAACAGAATTAAAATTGGAAGTTTGATTTGCTACCACATATAATTCCATGGAAGATGTAATTAAACAAAGAGAATTAAATCATACACTGATAAAGGGCAAATAACCAAGAGAGAATTTGGAGAATAATCATTTCTTCTACATAATAAAATGTTGCGAGTTGAGATACAAGTTCATCATAGCAGCTAAAATTTTACTCGATTTACATTAGCTCAAACCAATCTCACATCTCTATCTCTAGTGGCAGCCATAACCTTGGTTTCAAACTACAAAAGTTTCTGGCCTAATACAGCTTAAATTTAGTTTAACAAATGAAGAGAACAACCTCACGTGATAAGCAACGCTACAACAACAAGAAACAATGAGAAGGAGCACATTAAGGTATTACAAGTTTCTTTCCAGCATAGATGGTGTCCCCTTCAAGCCCATTAGCATCCTTAATTTCCTCAATTGATACCTAAGTTAAGCCAAAATACACACTCAGTATGCCACAATGCTATCAACTGGTAAACAAGGAGCTCTTTTTTGTCCTTTTTCATATTAATGAGAAACCAATATTCTAATATAATACTCAATGTGTTACAGTTATATGATTGCAGACTTTTAAAATGGTAATTTGACTTATATAACATTTTACTGGTATTGGAAAAAATATGTATTAAAGAGTTGAATGAAAATTTTATTTTGGAAACATTCATCATTGTTTAAAATTTGAATAGCTCATAACAAATGGAATGGTGTAAAACATATGGAAATGTCCCCAAAACGAAAAGAATGTCATGTAAATTGAGATAGAGGGAAGAACACATATGCATACCCCATATTTTCTAGAGAATCCCCATAGTGTATCTCCCCGCTCAATCTCTATCACATTTGGTGACACTTCCTTCGCTTTTCGCTCCGCACAACAACTGGGTTTCTGGAAAGCCATAAAATAAATGCAAAGATACAAAAAAATAAAAAATGACCACAAAAATAAGGACTGCAAATAACTCCTTCCGTTTCAATTTGTTTGCCTTACTTTCTTTGTTAGTTTGATTCTAAAAGAATGAATCTTTCTTTTTTTGGAAACTATTTAATTTCAACTTTTCATACGACAGGTTAACTACCACAAGATAAAACATTTAGGTACATTACACATACATTTGATTTAAAATCAAAATATTCAAAAATATTTTTTTATTTTATTAAACTTCCTGCTAAGTAAAATCATACAAACAAATTGAAACGGAGGAAGTACCAATTATGCACACAAGTATACAAGTAAACAACCTTGACGATGGGCTCAGGCTCTGGCTGGCATTGTTGAATCACTTGAGGCTGAATTTGAGATGGAGCTGACTCGAAAACTGTTGCCTTTACTTCACTGGTTTTACTGTTGATGTTCTGATTGTTGAATGGATTGAGTGCTTTGAGGATGCTCATCGCGATTCCCGAGACGACCACGAAACCAGCTGCCTTTGCTATGGTTTTCTCCTGATCGGAGTTGTCCTCCTCGTTACCGGAGCCATTTTCCGGCGGCCGTCGATTATTCCACATCGCTCGATCGATCCGGTTCGGTTTTTGGAAGGAGAAAAGTGAAAAGGGGATTTAGGGATTTCAAACTGAGGTTTGAATTCCGAGGGAAATCAGCACGCGTTTGTATCACGCGCGCTCTCATAATTGTCCTCACGAGAAAGTCACCTAACTATATTTGCAACTATAGGTCCTTCTAGTTGCTTCACTGCAATATTGGCTCTCTTCAAGTTTCAAAAATCTCTCCCTATACCCTTCAAGTTCTGAAAATTTCTAAAGTAGCCCCCTAAAAACTTTAAAACGGTGTTACAGTATCATTAAATCATTTTGGAGATACATTAATTAATAACATAATAATAAAATAATATTCATCTGGTTGCTTTTACTTGTTTATTATATTAAAGTTATATTATTATTTTTATTTGTCACTTTTTGAATATCAAGAAAAAAAATAGTTTTTCTTGAACTTTACCTTCAACTTTTATTATTTATTTTGAAAATTATTTTTCATGATTTAGGACTAAATATCAATTAATATGAATATTATGATAAATATTGGTATAATTATTAATTTTTAAAGGCGTGTAAAGTTCAAAATGACAAGTAAAATAGTACTGAAGGGTACTTTTTAAGTCACAAGTTTCTCAACTATTGGAAAACATATTATATACATGTCATTAAGGGGTCGTTTGGTAGAGCCTATTAGCAAAAATAATGCATGGATTAGCTACATGTATTAGTGGTCCCTTGTTTGGTGCATTTTTTCATGCTATTAATAACTAATGCATACACTCTATTGTGTATTGAGAAGTGTATTACTAATACCATGAATTTCTAGGTATTAGCAATGCAAATGATTTAATACATGCATTATTATGGTTAAAGACTTAATTACCCCTCAAAAGCACATTTACATCTTTTCCACCATAATTGTGATTTGTGAAGGATATTTTTGTAAATAAATTTTTTTTATACAATGCATACCATTTTTAACACACAAAAAACCAAACAATACATAAAAAATAATCTATGCATAACTAATGCAAGCATTATTAATACAAACATTATTAATGCAAGCATTACTAATATACTCTATTGAGCATTATTTTTAGTAACGGAGCTAGAATTTTAACTAAAGAATATCAAAATATAAAGAAGTTAAATCATATAGAAACTAAAGAGTGTCAATATGAAATATATAGTAATATATTTTAGTATATAGTTATTAAAATCATATAAATATATAAAAGAGGACACTAGGCCCGCCTGCGTGGCGCTACCACAAATCATAATTCCCTTTTAATTTATTTATTTCCAAAACTAGTATTTCCCTTTCATGAAGAGTTGTGACTTTTATGAAAAATTGTGACTTTTACAAAAGATTGCGACCTTTCCAAAGGATTGTAACTTTCTCAAAAAGTTGTGACATTTCCGATAAGACACAATAAGCATTTGTTCACACTACCATTTGTTGTTTATAAATAGAGGGATTTTCTCTCATTTTAAAATAACGAAAATTCTGAACTTCTTCTTATTTTGCACAAAGACATAGATAACTACACAATAAGTTAATTGCTCATATTCAATAAGAAGTATGGACAAATTCTCAAGTTTACTACAAGTTGTAAATACGTTTCTTGAAGTAATAAATGTGTTTCTCGACACTGCGATTGGAATAGAAGTGTAATTTCAAATTGAACTCCATCACTTTGTTGATTTAAAAAAAAAAACACTCAAACAAACTGAATAGTTTTGTGTAATATTTTTCCCTTTCAAGTATATATAAAAGTTAAATTGTTGTCCAATATGATACATTCTCCCTTTAATTTTCCAGTTTGATAATTACTCATGATACATTTAAATGAGAAACTTTAAAATGATATATGTAAAGCAAAAGGTAAGGCTAACTTTCTACATGTTAGAATTAGAATATTTGTTCATTTTTTCTAGCCTTTCAAAATTCATTTATCCTTTCACCAACGATTATTTATTTATTAGAAAATTTAATATCTCAGGTTGATGTTCAATTGATTCTCCAAAAATATCAAAATAGTAACACTTCCAGGAAGCAAAAATAATAAATTATAAAATCAAATTAAAAATGATTGATTGAAGAATAAATAATAAAATGTTATAATTATCATTTTCTTTTACATTATTAATATTCGTTACTACGTAATCTTGTATGTAAGATAATATAGTGTTTTAATTTTATTAACGGATATATTTTAAATATTATTTTATAAATTTTGTGATATTAAATTTCCGCGCGAGACACGAATAATTTTAGTTAGTTAAATTAAATTAGAGATGAAGCGTGCAAGTAAAATCCTCCACGTGTCATTGCTTACAATTTCACGTTCCATCGTACGCCAAACTGCACGAAGATTCATTCTTTCCCACAAGGGGCCAAGGTCCCTCTACATTCTTGGAAAATAAATGGTTCACACCTTGCCATCTCATCATTTCTCTTAATTATTTTTTATTTTTCAAAAATTTTCCCTCCTCATAAACTTAAATATATTCTTTAATTTCCACACAAAAATATCCCAAATCCACTATTTCTGTTTTTATTTTGATCCATTATTTGGTCAGTTCTTGAATTTTTTTTGTTATTGTAAAAATGGCTCAATTGTTGTCACCTGTTTGTACAGATTCACTCAAATTACACAACCCAGTTCAGTGTTTCTATTCAAGAAGTAAAGTTCCAATTTTTTGTAATAATTTTAGCTCAATGGGTGTTTTTGGAAGGAAGAGAGGAGGATTAGGGAGAATTAAAGTTGCTTATCAAGGTTCTGCTGCTGCATCTGAGGAAATTGCTGATGATTTTTATGCTGTTTTGGGTTTGGTAATTTACAACTTATTTTTTTGCATTTTACTTCTCAAAGATCAAATTTTTACTGTTTTTATTTGCTGCTTGGTGTATGGGGTAAGGTGATTTGAAGCTGTTCTTTGCTTTTTATGTTGTAGTTTTTGTTTATGTGATTACTTGCAAGTTGCAACAAATTTCTCACTAAAGAGGTAACTTATGTATGCATTAATTTCTGTGTAAGTTGTACAATGTTCAGTAGCTAGTTAAGAAGTAAGTTATTCATGTGAAAATTGATAGTATGATGCTTGGCTTGCATTTTAGAAACTCACATAACTAATACATGTAAGTTATGCGGGAATTGTTATTAATCTTATGCGGGGAGAAGATGGAATAACTAATACGTGCATAATTTTAATCAGCTACCAAGCGATTCATAATAGGGTTGCTTCATTAATACTCTTAAGGAAGATACACCATGAGTTTATAGTAACAAAAGAATATCAGTTGTTTGTACTTTATCAAGATTCAAGAAGCTCAATCTGCTGGAGTCTAGAGGTGGATCTAGGATTTAAAATTTATGGGTTCCTATAACAACCTCATGTTAACATACAATAACAATTGATTTCATGATAAAATATTTACAGATATTTAGTGGATTTCTTAATCCATATACAAGGTCAGGGCTAAAGCTATTAGATTCACGTAAACCCATAGGTCACACTTTAGATCCACCCCGGTGCAGGACATGGAAAATGCACATTTCTTGCACAATTTTGTCTGTTTTGTTTTTCTCTTGCCTGTTTCCTTTTCTGTGTTATCTTTGGTCATGCTAAAGGATATCTCGTAAACTTATAATGCTTGTTATGTTTCTAGCTTCCTGATGCTACACCTGCTCAAATAAAGAAGGCATACTATAGTTGCATGAAAGCTTGCCATCCAGACTTGAGTGGTGATGATCCCGAGACCACAAATTTTTGCATGTTTATCAATGAGGTCTACGAGGTGGGTGCTTCACAATTTGACAATCCATGTGTTTTATCTGGAACTTCAATTTCTAATCATTATAATACTGTAGATTCTTAGCGATCCAGTGCAAAGGAGAGTTTATGATGAGATCCATGGGTACACAGCCACAGCAATCAACCCTTTCCTGAGCGATTCATCGCCGAAAGATCATGTATTTGTTGACGAGTTTAGCTGCATAGGTATTATAGTCTCACAATTTGTTTGTTTGTTAATCTTTTTTTGTTCCACTTCATGTCTCTTTCAAGTAGCTGTCCTTTTTGTAGTTCCAGTTAAAATATGTCGATAGTTAACCATAATCTAATAGTTAACTTGTTGGTTAACTAGATTTTGAAACACGCATCTTCCATAGTTTCAGTTTCCTTTTTCCTGATGCTGAATTCTTAAAGGCCGTGTTTGTACTAATTAAAGAAGCTAGTTGTCATCTGATCACCTCCAACACATTTGTTGTCACCAAATCATGTTTTTTTACAAGGCTAGAAAGCGAGAATGTTTCACGTCGCAATGTGTGTAAATGCTAAAGAATATAGAAAGAAGTGCATAGATTTTGTATAGTCTAAGTGCAAAGCATTCTACTTTCAATTCTAATCTTTTTTTCTAAATTTGTTAAACTATGTGAAGGATGTTTTGCCAATTCATTGAAATAAAAAAAAAATTGCAGCTCGTTATTGAAGAAGTATGATTTAGAACACATCTCTCTCATTCACAGGCTGCAAAAATTGTGCCAATGTTTGCTCAAAAGTGTTTGGGATTGAGGAAGACTTTGGAAGAGCTAGAGTATACGATCAATGTGGACACCCTGATTTAATTCAACAAGCTATAGATAGCTGGTAGGTTCTTGCTTCATAGATGTAGCTGCTTGTTTCGAACTTATATATCCGTTCTGCTAATGACCTAACATAATTTTGCACTGAAAAGTTTCAAGTAAGAAAAGACATAGTTATTATTTCCTTTCTGGTCTCTCAATGTGGTAAAATCACGATACATGGCAAATAAAATTGCAAAAATGATACCGCAGATTGGCATTTGAAGTGCAATGCTGGAGCTTATATATGCGATGCATCTCCTATGCTATCTTGTTTCGTTCATTTGTTTTATCATGCTGCTATGAGATCTTTCAACTATCATAATCTTGCTCTATCGAATGCTTATGACACACGTTAAGTGTGACTATAAAACAGCTTGAGACTTGAGTCACTAGAGTATAGTTCAAATGTGTATCTCCTTTAGACCGCAATGTTTATTCTATCTATTTCCCTTCCCATAAGTAGTTATAAGCTGGTCAAATAAGCTTGAACTTTCGCAGAGTATGGAAGAGTGTCGTTTGTGATAAACTGATGTAATTAAGTTTGCTTCAACTTCTGGGAATATCTGCATTGTTAGTTTAAAAAAGATTCTTATGCTATATTAAGGCTACGTTTCCAAAAGGAGAGGGAAGGAAACTTGATTTATATCTTTTCATCTGATGACTTTGAGTTCATCCATTGGAAAAGAATTACATACTCCATCCATTTCAATTTGTTTGTTTGGTTTTAACTTGACATGGAGTTAAATAAAGTAAAGAAGACTTTTGAATCTTATGGCCCTAAACTAAAGATATGTAGAAGACTTAATTTTGCCATGTGGAAAGTTAGAACTAAAGAGTTGTCAAAAAAGGGAAGAGGCATTCTCTTTGAAAAGGACTAAAAAGGAAAGTAAGATGAACAAATCGAAATGGAGGGAGTACCAAATTGGACTTGTCCAATGGCTCAACAATCTTGCCTCTTCCTAAATATGGAAGGTCTAACTAATCCTTTGCTAAATCATTACTTTTTTTCTGATATCTTGGTAGTACCATTTTATTTGCCAATATGGTTTGATTGTTTTACGATCCTTATGTTTTGTACTTCTGCTATATCCATCTCACAGGATTTGTAGGATCGAATCATATTGCTAGTCAAATCACTAGTTCTTTCTCTTTGCAGCCCAGTGGATTGCATACATTGGACTTCTGCTGCACAGCTGTCTTTGCTTGAGGATGAAATGCGAAGAATAGAAAGAGTAAATGTGAGCTACATTTCTCATTTATCTTGGTGATTTATGTCCATCACATATGCAGTTTATATTCCTTTTTGCTGCTCTAAAATGCTCGACGACTTCACGAGTTGTTGCCAGATCAATTCTAAGTTTATGCTTTTTGCTGAATACTCTGGATGTCAATAACCTAATACATCCATGTAATACTTTGGATATCAATAACCTAATACGTCCATGTAATACTTTGGATATCAATAACCTAAATTTATGCTTTTTGCTGACAGAACTTGCCTAATCACCTAAAAGTTCTATGAACACGAAATAAGTAGATCATCTCACTCAACTCTACGCGACCAAAAAAGTTGTAGTATTCAAAATACCTTGCATTCTCCTTAAAATCTAGTAAACTGCCTTTAACTAATCAGGCAGGCCAAGGGTTAGAAGAGTATGCAACAGACTACTCCTTTGCAGATTATCTAAGTTGGTGGCCTAATAAATGGAATATGATCTTCCATCTACAGCAAAGATAACACATTCTCTCTCTCTCTCTCTTGTGAGATCCTTTTGAATGTTTTGCTGAAGGGTGAATATTTTAGTAGGTCTGTAGCTTTTGATCAGGTATAAAGGGATTTTGTGGAAGTAACAGTTGGTTAATCAGACTAGCTGTGGAGAATTGCTTTCATTTAAAGATAGATTCTACTTGCTTCTTGTCGTGTTTGGAGATGGTATTCTGTGATCCATCTAGATTATCCAAATATTTGCTTCCGTTTGAGTTAACAAGTTTCAAATGACTCTATCAACTAAACAACATATGCTGCTAAACTTTACAAATTCCTTAATCTTGTTTGATCTTCTTTTTAGCTTGGTATTGAGTGTACCATGTGTATTTTATGTGTCAATAGGTTGCCTTGATGCTATCAGGAATGGGCAGTGGAGCCATGGATGTTTTCAGAATGGTAAACCGTAATTCCATTTTATGTCTCTTTTGTCCGTATGAGTTTAATTCTAGATGTCCATAATTCTGTTGCAGCTTACAGTGTTCCACATGTTATCTACAACTATTCTGTTATTTTATTTTTCGAGACCACCACTAGTTCTGTTTCTTTGTTTGAACTTCTAAGTGAAACAATGGTTTGCGCACACTCTCGGAATGATTTGTACAGTTGGCTGAATTAGCAAGTCGTATATTTTAAGAAATGTTCTGATAGTGAAGCTCTTTGCATTTAAAGTTCAGCTAATGATTTTCTTTTCTCCAATTCCCGTTACACATTTGAATCATGTCAAAACACTTTATGATGCAGGCGAGCACACGGTGGGAAAAACGACAATCTAAAGTCTTGGTATGAACTCCTAGCTCAAGTGTTTAAAATATACCTTTTACCTATCTTGTTATATTCATCGTTCAGTTTGTTTGTTTTTCTTATACACAAAATCTCGAATTACTTGTTAACAATAATTCGGACAGTGGTATTTTATCTATGCCAGGGCGCTCGTGGTACGTGTTGCAAATGGTTTACTGTTATGCATGTTCCAGATTTTTTTTTGGCATCTCATGCATTATGAAGTTTTAAGTTCCAGTAAATGTAGACATGGTGCTGCAGTTTCCTCTATTCTTTGTTCATTTTTGTCTCCTTTTGAGCAGTGAAATTTCCATGACTTTAGATATTGCTTTGAATCTTGTTAGTTAACGGTATAGTTTACCTTCATGGGATATTACTAGCAAGATCAGAAAATGTGCACTTGTTTGTTTAACAGAGGGGTACATAAAGTTGTTTCCTATAC
This sequence comes from Solanum gracilifrons, assembly GCA_029582605.1. Lineage (NCBI taxonomy): Eukaryota > Viridiplantae > Streptophyta > Magnoliopsida > Solanales > Solanaceae > Solanum > Solanum gracilifrons. The sequence goes on along the minus strand of JAJOOH010020676.1, from coordinate 11,683 downwards.
GGGATTTCATGCTCGATTTTCCTCCTATTGATAGTTGTAACATTGTGATTAGATTGAAAACTTTTATGACATGTAAGCTACTGCAGGAACAAGCTAAAGTCAGAATGATGAAGAAGAAAGATTCTGAGAAAACTGAATCATACTGGGATAACCTATGGGGTGATCGTAAAGACTACACAAAGACAGGTAGGAAAACTAAGCCTAAATGAACTTGCTTATGCGTATTATCTGTGTAACTAATTTGATTTGGTTTCTACAGAGGAGGAAGTGGAAGATAGATCAAAACGAGCTGCAGCAGCTGCTCGAAGATGGAGAGAGTACTCAAGGAGAGGTGCTGACAAACCTCCTACCTTTAAACTTCCCGAGGCCATCTCTAATGACAATTGACATATATATACTTCCTAACCAACATTGCAGTACACGGTACATGCATCTCCCCTTTGTAAAATATGGTACATTTAGATATAGTATATTCATGATAGTCATGGTTCCTCCCCATATCAATGTAATTATATAGCTAAAATTTACCTCGGGTACATCTATCTGTATGTAAGATTATTCATAATTCAATAAAAGTTGTATGAGAAGAAAATGGAGAAAACAATTATTCAACCTGTGTATTCGTCGTGTGATATTCATGATTGATGGTTCTATCTGATTACCTAAGAGTGCATTTGAATGAGATCTTTCATTTTAGCACCAGAAGTGGGAAAAATCCCCTGTGAGTTGTGACAACACAATATTATCTGTTGCCTCTGGGATTTTATAACTGAATAGTACAAGGCAACTCATTTGTGTCATGAGTAAGTACTTATTTTAGTCTGCAGTAAGCTAATAGGGTTCTGCATAACCCCGTATTTGCATCAACCCTCTTATTTCACTCGCAGAGGCACAACCATGATTAGGAGTTTGGGGGCGTCTTTGCATCGATCCTCTTGTTTCACGCGCAGAGGCGTGGGGTTCGAAACCACAGCTCTAGCATGAAAAGTACTATTGATGCACATTTGACATTAAAATCTCTTATGTTAATTGATTGTATACTTTCAGCCCTACTGTACTGCTATACCTTAAAAAATACTTAGGTTCTGTATGAACTTGACTTTTTAGCATAGAAAACAAAAGTTGGAAATGGTGAGAATAATATGTACCTTCTGATTATTCTATATTCTTTTCACATGTTTTTCAAATCTAATTTCTTTTAACTGCTATTATGTGTGTTGACTTTGGTAAGCATATTATAAGAAAAAGTCATCCATAATCTTTGCATGACCATTATTTTAATCAATGTTTGTTACATCATAATCTATTATTCTCCATGTAAGCAATACTTAGTTGACTATTGTATACTCCTAGTTGATGTTTGGTAACTATATTCAATATTGTCATCATAATTCAAACTCTCTTGGTGTTTTCTTGATGTGTGTGTGGGGTGGGGGGTTGGTATATCATTTTCACATTTTTTGATTTGGTGAGTGAGAAGGGAGGGAGAGGCTATAACAATATTTCTTATCATAATGTGTTAAAGCTTCTTCTTCCTCTCTTTAAAAGGAATTTAAGTTATATACACTGATTTTTATTCGTAGGTCATCAAAGATGAAGTATAATCTTTTTTATACTATGATCGTTATCATTTTCAATGCCTATGTTTGGTGAGCTTTTCTTCGCCATGCATACTTGCAAACTATCTTCAAATATCATTAGTATATATAGCTTAAATTGATATTAATCGTAGTAATTCGGCACCATTATTGTTAATTTACTCCAATCATTGTCCGGTTAGTTGGAAATCAAGTTACTTTCGAAATGACCTAACATCTATGTTGATTTAGTTTTACTTAAGCCACCTTTAGTTTTTGCATTCTTTATTTGTCATGGTTTAAGCACACGACATACATTGTTCGCTTAATCTCAATAAATTTTATAAATTTATCCCTCGAGTTATATCATTAAGTGTGTTTCATATGAACTTGTATTATGCCTATGCCTTGTATAATTCTTCATTTTCCGTTCTCATTCAGATGTATGGTTCGTCTTAGGTTTCATGTGCATCAATTCTTCACCAGCTTATCAACCTAGAATTTATTAAATAATAATAACAAAAATTCAATTTCAAAGCAATTCAAACAGATAATAATGATGTTTGTGTGATTATAAATTAAAACATATGAACTAATTGATCATTTTTAACAATGTAACAATGTCATAAAATAGTTGAAATATGTACAAATTAATCCAAAAGTCCTGTTAAGTATGATTTCAATGTTAGATAACAAATCAATATAGTAAATAAAAAGTTTTCTATGATAAATTCCAAAAATTTAGCCATTCAAATATATTACAGTTAGATCAACAAAAGAAAAAGTAATCCCATTTCATCTTCTTAGAAGCTATTTTTTGGTTTTTGGTTTCAACTCATATTGGAGTTTTGATTAAATTCAAGTCGCACATTGCAAAACCTACTTAAAGGATAACACTCCAATAAAAATGTTCTCATATCCAAAAACTCGAACCCGACGGCTCTGATTACTATCTAACAGTAGAAGCAACAGTATGAGCCCAAAACTTCAACTGATCTTTAATTTCCATTTCATTTCCAAAATCTGAATTAATCTTCCAACTTTTCAATGCACTCTTTTTCCAGTCCTCCATTTTTCTCTTTTCTTCCCAAACACCCCATGCTTCTGAAAGATGAGGTCTTGAAACTCCACTTTCATCATTTTCATCAAAACCCCTTTCATTTTCCATTCCTAATCTCTTCAATCCAGGAATTATTGACACCAAATTTGAATCTTTATCTTTATCTGAAAACTCAAATCCAAGATCCATAAACCCTTTTAGCTCCTCAAATTCTAGCTCTGATAAACTTTTACTGTTTCTACTCTTCTTCTTTCTGCTCCTAAAAATTGCTCTGTTTTTAACAGCTGCTTCAGGGAAAAATTTGAGCTCATTGTATTCTTTACCAGACAGAATTGGCTGAAGTTTAGCTTCAAGAACAGATTTTGGAGATGGGGATTGTGATTTCTCTGAAATATTATCAAAGGTGTAATCTTTAGAGATCAAACAGTGGTCACTCTGAGATCTGACCATAAAAGTTGGAGTTCTTGAAAGTTTTGGGGTTTCTTCAAGAATTTGTTTGTTGGGTTCAAGAATTGGGGTTGTAGAAAAGGGGTGTTTGGGTTTGAGTATTTGGGATTGAAACCAGTGAAAATCAAAGAGGTTAAGGAATTCTTCAACTTCCATTAATGGAGGCACAAAGGAGGAAAAAGATTTGGGGGAGGGGGGGTGTGGAGGTTTAGAGATAGGTTTTAGAAGTTTAGGGAGGATGATGAAATGGTAAATTACTAGTGGGGAACATTATATAAAGGGAATCTTATTTTAAAATTTCAAACTTTTGCAAATTGGCAATTATGCTCACTTTATTAAAGTAAAATCCACGTTTTTCTAACGGTGTGGTGCAGTGATTAATAAAGTGATTAAAAATTCATTTTAGGTTTGAAACTCAATAGAGATAAAAAAAAATTAGGTGATTCTTTTTATTTATCTTAGCCTTGTTGGATAAAGTTACTTGATATCTATTGCTGATGAGAGGTGGAAAATATCTTGTGAAATTAGTTGAGGTGCACGAAAGCTGACTCGGACAACCACAATCATAAAAAAAAAGAAGCCACCTTTACTCTTCCACACACACAATTTTTTGGGATGCTTGGTAAGGTAAATATAAGAACAATAATGTTAAATATGTTGCATTAGTAATGTTCAAAATTGTTATGCTGATAACTTTTTATTGATGGTTGAGCTTGTTGTATTAAATGAATAGGATATATTAGAACAACAATAGTGAATAAGGTGATTGGTAGGAGTATATATAAGAATACTATTGAATACGTTGTATTAGTAATGTTCGATATTGTTATGATGAGATATATTCAAGTTGATTTGTATTATGCTATGTAGGTATGTTTACTTATATAATTATATACAAGTTTAAATGTTTATTTGTACACATACAAAATTAAAAATATATATAGATATCAGCTTAAAGAGCCCGTATATGTATTATATTATTTTACAAAATCTCTTTTTTTCTTCTTCTAAGTTTTGGTAATTTCAAAGGGATTGAGCCGCGGGAGTAGGTAAGGAAAGAGTTGCTCCACATATTTAACTTTTTTTCATCACTAGTGGATCATTTGATTGGTGTTGTTTGGAGTGGATAATCCTTTTGAAAGAGGCATACTCCACAAGTAAAAGAATCCACATCATTTGTAAATATATTTTTTGATTTCCCACTCAGATATTCATATTAAAATTCATGCGGAGGAGGATCCTATTTGAGGGGAAGTGTTTTCTATCAAGAATTTTTCTATTTTTAGGGCTCAAATCTGTGATTTGTAATTATGAAAGAAATAGTCATATCCACCGAACCATATTTTTTGGTGATTTTTCCTTTATGGGTAATGCTAAATTTGGCCAGAATATTTAAAAAGTCTATAATATTTTTTTTATTTAAAGTTAAACTGATTTGTTTTCCATTTTTTAATTAAAATATATTAAAGTTAAAAGGATAAAAATATTTAAAAAGGTAAAATAACATAATTTTTTTAATTTTCTGGCCAAATTTCTGGCCAAAAGGATTTTTCCTTTATAAAGATGGTGTCCAATAGTTTCATTTTTCTTCCAAATAAAGAATTGTTTTTAAATTAAAATAAGACACTTTACTGCTTAAACGGTAATATATACTATGACCTATCTTTGATCTTATATGCATACACTGTAAAGCTGCACAAAAAAGTAATGTAAACAGTGGTTTTCTCATTTTAGTAATTATTTTATAAATTTTGTGATATTACTAAATATCCGCACGAGACGTGGATAATTTTACTAGTGTAGAAATATAATGAATGCTATGGAAATCATGAAGATGTAGTAGCTATACAAATTTCACATATACTTTAAAAAAGATTTGATTATTCATAAGAAAAACGAGAAATTTATAAATAATTAAAGATTAAATATATAGATGATCAAATATTACGAAAACTAAAATCAGATTTTTTTTATTATTAGACTAGGTAATTAACCTATCGTAAATGCTGGTGGTGCTTATCACGATGGATTATAAAATTTTAATTATCAAATGAAAACTAGCCTTTGAGATACGTGAAAAGTAAGATTCCAGAGTTTGTGAAAATTTGTTAAAACAATTGTACTACTAGGAGTATTTTATTACTTATTATTTATAGCAATTAACAAACAACTAATATGATTAGAATATAGTTTTCTTCTTTGTTATTATCAAATACAATGCATGGAAATCATGCCGTACGTCAATTATTGTCATGGAATAAGTCTTTAATTTACATTTCTTAATCACTACTAGGGTCTAGGCCTAGCATAAAAACAACAACAACAAAGCATACTCAATCTAATTTAATAAATGAAGTCGGAAAAAATATAATGTACTTAGTATGCAGATCATACTTTTATTTTAGGAGGTAGAAAAAAGTTATTTTCGATAGACCTTTTGACTCGAGAAAAAGCAAAACAAACTAGTTGAAGAAGCAAAAACGGAAGTGAAAAAGTCCTCATATTATGATATATAAACCATGATAAAGCAATATGAAAAGTGGAACAACAGCTTACCATAAAATAATGCAGTAATCGAAGTATAGAAAACAACAGATAATAACAGAATTTGAAGGACAAGAAACTACATAAATAATATTATGATTACTAGTGTATATATATATATATAAGCGTGACAATGCTCAACTAACTACTAATTAACCTACTACATTTGTATCCTTCATAATCTTTATCTAAGGTCATATCCTCGATAAGAAGAAATTGTGTCATCATGTCACTCCTCAATACTTATTTGATCTATCTCTACCTCTGCTAAAATCATCCGTAGTCAACCTCCCACACCTCCACACTGGAGCATTAGTGCATCTCCGATCCTCATCACATGCCCGAATTATATATCTCATTTTTGTTTCCCTCATCTTGTCCTCCAACAAGGTCACTCCGATCCCACGACCTTGTTTCAAATATCTTCAATTTTAGTTCTAAATCTATGTGCACTCACACATCCATCGCACTACATCTTCATTTCCGCAATATTCATCTTTTGAACGTGCGACACTCCGCCCCATACAACATAATTGGTCTATCCCACTCAATCTGTAAAACTTGTCAATAAGTTTTGATAACATCGATCTTCTAATTAATTATCACACAAAATTTAGAATATAAATCTTAATTTCATCCATTATGCACCAATACGATATGTCGATCTTTCTATTTCATTAATAAAAAACCCTAAATTATACTACATGCATCTTGAAAAGCATATCACAGGAAGAATACGACTTTTTACATGCATTTGCTGGTCTTCTTGTTTCAGTCAAATGTCAGCAATCGAAAATCAGACAAGAAGTAGGAAAAAGAAAACAAATGTATTTTGCAGACTTCAAAAAAAAAAAAAAAGGTGGGGGGCGGGGGGGCGGGGGGGGCTTGAGAGGGGGATCCGACTCCTCTCCATTATAATTCGTGAGGTGGAAATAGTTTATTTCTTCACAAGCTTATCGAACACATTATTTAACTATACAAAATTATCTAGTAAAATCAGTGTCTTTTGTTTGTGACAAAAAAAATCACTTAACTAAGCCAATAACACTCAAAAGGTCATTCAATAAGCCAAATACCTATTTTACCCTTTAAATTTTCAATCTTTATTGCAACATGAGATGATTATAATAATATTTTGCTATTAGTCAAAAAATGTCAAATAATAACGCCAGCAAATTATGTTAAGTTTGTAACAATTTAAAATGAAATTTAAACTAAATTTGAATTTTTACGCGTTTCTCTAAATAAATAAATAAAAGGAGCCCATAATTTTAGTATACCACACGTGAGATAAATAGTGGCACTAATAAAACGTGTATATTTGACAAATTTTTAACCAAATTAAAATTAATTAAGTAGGTTCACCTTCCACATTAATTTATTTTCACTGTTTCTGCTTTGATCGGTTGTACTCTAGGCCAAGCTTCATGTACCAAAAGCAGACAAACATGAAATAATTTTTTAAATAAACGACGTTCACGTGAACAAGACAGGTACATAAAAAATATCATTCACATGATTCATAATGATTCTCTATGTTTATCGTTATTCAAAATTTTATCCTAAAGTACTTATGTGAATTAAAGTCGAGATAAATATAAGGTAATTATTCACATATAGCATGCAAAAAGAAGTGAAATATGTGATACAAGTAACTTTTCTTTCTTTACTTATTTCGTAGAGTGTCATAAATAAGATATGGATCAGAGGTCGATAGATTATGCGTATCATTGCAAAAAGAAAAATATTTTATTTATGGAGATTAAATTTATATATTGTGATGCACATAAACTTTATGCAATCTAATAACAAGACGATCTTCAAAACCTCTGTAAACATGTTTAATCAAGGTCATAACAATGACTAAAATAACCCCCATATTTAATAGTATAGTTTTGAGGAGGTATAGTAACCTTATTCCTATTGTTTCTTCATTTCAAAATATTTATCACGTTTTACTTTTTTTATTTTAATCAAATATTTACTAAACTTTACCACGTGATAGACTAACTTTTTCTCCCTTTTATGTCCTGTCTCTGATTTAGTCCAACTGTCAAAACACTTCGAATCGAATTTAGAATTTTACATATTTATTTATTTAATGTGTCATTTTCTTTTATTAAATTAAATGCAAGATATAGTATAATTTGATTCTTTTTTCTTCACCAAACTGTTCTTTTATTAGTCTCTTTTGGATATTTGATAAAATTAAAAGTGATACAGAAAAGGTTGGTATAATCCCACACAAACATTAAAATTGCCCAAAAGTTTTTGGGCAAGAAATAAAAATTAAACCTTCTATTTTTAGCTATTTGGACAAAAGTTGGTTTGAAGTTTTCACTTATAACAACTGATCTGGAACAAATTTTAGCATAAGAATTATTCCATTAAGATGAATACTCACCATCAATTTTATTTTTTCCACACGAAGTTAAACATTTCTTTTCTTAAGATCTATCGAAAATAATCTTTATGTTTCTGAGATAAAAATAAGATCTGCATATATTCTATCCTCTTCAAATACACTTTATGGAACTACACTACATATATCATATTGTTGTTATTTTTGTTGTTGAGTTAAGCACTCACTATCAAAAGTGATTCCATCTATCAACATTATTTTTAATTAGGCTTCTACCGATAGTGTAGTTCTGTAATTCATTAAAGAAAAAGTAAAATTCGAGTTTGAAGTTCAAATTACAATGATACCCTTATAGACTATATAACTTGAACTAGTATGACCCGGTTCAATGTAGGATACACTATTAATAAAGTTTTTATATGTTTATTTAATTTTTCAAAGATTAATTATCACATTAGTAGATACAATTTGAATAAAATTTGGACACAAGTAAAGCAAGAATTGGTTTAGAAAAAGTAATCATTTATGAGTATTATTTTGTCAACACAATTATTGACATTGACAATATTTTGTATAGTAGAAAAAAACGAAGCCTATTAAGGACAAGATCATTGTATTTACATTTTACGAGCCCACGGATTCAATAAATATATTAATAAATTTTTTCCTTTTTATTAAGGGGGTCGGGAAAAGAATTTCATTATCAAAAACAAAGGGGAAATCTTTATTTCTTTTTTCTTTTCTTTTGGTAGGGGAAAAACAATGTCACTTGTCAATCAATAAGAAGGATCATATGACAAACATTAGTTATGTTAGATACAAAATAAAATTTCTTTGGTGAATGACGGTGATAGAGTTATGTTCTATTATGTAAGATAAAAAAGAAAAATATAAGTTTCTAAGGTTTCAGTTGCTCAAACTTGAATGAAATACACATGTTTTGTCATGTCAATGCAGAGTGTACACGAAATATAATTTTGTTAAGAAGAGATGTCGTAGTTAAAGCGTCTATTTGATAATTGATGATAAGTTTAAATGTCTATTTATGTATTGATCTTTTTTATCGTCTTACTTTCACTCCTCCGCATCAGTGGGCTTTAAGTACGGAAAAGGGCCTGAATTAACCATACTTTGGCATTTTCCAACTTTATAGGCCCAATTTATCAGCCCATTTCTGATTGTATTGGCCCATTAGCCAATCTCTGCCTTTTCTTATAAGGATAAACTACCTTATTAGACATACATCACTACTATATATACTAATATTATCTTTATTTTCAAACAATTACACATATTACCACTTTTAATATTTTATACCATATATTAATATATTATTTGAAGATACAATTAGATTATTAGATACCCACATATCTTAAAACTAGGATTGATTAATTATTTGCTTAATTAACTCTTTCACTCCAAATCAACCACTATCTCTTAATTCTCCCCTCCCATATTTATCACTCAATTATGTCTCCTCCTTTATGATTCAAGAATTTCATCATACAATTTCATTCCAACAATAGCTAATCTACTCTCTTCTTCTCAAGATATCATCACCATGACCGATAAATTCTCCTGAACTCAAATATTATTTTGTATTGTTCATTTATAACTAGATCAAATCAAAGTAACTACTACAGAGAAAACTTTAATTCAAAGTGTGTCTTGATTGTTTGTCTCCGGAAGAAATGGATCTTAGTTTTGATTATGTTATACCACAACGCAAAAGGATCAAAGGGAGTATTGTAGAGAGTTTTTGTTTGTTGGTGTTCTTCTAAGGCTTTCTTTGGTTACCGTGACATGGATTTGGTAGTACCAATATTACTTTGATATAACCCTTGAAACATGTGTATCCAATAAGTAGTAATCTTAATTAAGATCTGAGTTGTATTTTTAGTAATGGGGTGTCTGACCATGTATATGTATCCACCATTAAATTTTGGATACATGATTTTTAACAACACGATGATATTAATGATACGACAGATACTCTACAGTCGTGATTTGTTCCTAAATTCATGTGTTTCAGCTACATTTCATATTTAGATACACATAATTAAATGTATATGCTTATTATGTATTCGAGATATATGTTTTTGGATATAACGTATAAATTTAAATACACATAATTAGATGTATATGCTTCTTCTTTTTGTATATTCCATATTTAGATACACATAATTAGATGTATATGCTTACTATGTATTCGAGATACATATTTTTGGATGTAACATATGCAATTGATACTTGATACATCAAATTAATACTAGATACATATAAAAGATACATGAAAATATTATATATATATATAGATATATAGATACATAAAATCAATACTAGATACCTATAACAAATACATGAAATTAATGTTAGATACTTCTATAATACATATGAATGTACTTGCAGGACACTCATGTATCTAAGTGTTTAGTTTGTTGGATACATTATATATTGATAATAGATACATTAAATTAATGAATTTATTATTTTAAGAGTAATAATTTGAAATTAATCAAATTGCATTATGAAGATATACATGTTTTTATCTTATATTAATAATATTAATGAATTTACTATTTTAAAGAATAATAAAATGAAATTAATTATCTATGTATTTTGAAAATCCTCAATTACTCCTCTAATTAAGAAAATTAGTTCCAAACAATTATTTTAAATAAATAAATTTTGTATCTCAATTTTAAAATTCGGCAAATACATGTATCTCATGGATTCAGACTCATGTATCCTAAGCATAAAATATGGTAAATGAAGTAATATTTGAAACTATTGGAAATCTTAATAATTAAGACCTAAACTAGTGGGATTTATGTGGTTTGCCCTTCTTATAATTCAGTTTCTTGTCTTCGGGATCTTTACACAAATAATCAGCTGAAATATAGATTATACATTACTTACAAAGAAATCAATATATTTTATACATCTATCAATTATTTTCAATTTAGTCAATTTGATGGACAGCTATTTAGGTCAATTCTTCTCTATCCCTTATCATTCATTATCCTATTCCTTTCAAAGTGTCATTCACAATTTTATTTTTCTAGTGAGAGTCAAAGTCAAGTAGCCAATTTCGAACGTTTAATTTACTCAAAAAACTGGTACTTATTTTTATTAAATTAATTACAACAAAAACAACAACATATGAATATAATTTTACAAGTAGAGTTTGGGAAGGATAGGATGTACATAAATTTTATTTATCCCTATCTTTGTGAGGTAGAGAGATTGTTTCTGCTTGACCGTCGACTCAATAGAGAAGTTATCAAAGTAGCGTTGCGAAAATATATGACAGCAAAATAGCAAGATATAAGGCAAATGAAGCAACAAACAATACTATACATTGGAGAATAAGAAACAACACGACTTCTGGATACTACTACTAATACAGAGGAGATGAGATATGAATAGCCCCCTGCCTCTCCTACATATATAAAGTACGACAACATTCAGTTATCTACTAACCTTCCACCATAATCCTCGACTTCTATATCTTTTTATCTAGAGTTACATCCATAGTAAACTGGATTTGTGTCATGTCTTGTGTAATCACCCGGCGGGGGGGGGGGGGGGGGGGGGGGGGGGGGGGGGGGGGGGGGGGGGGGGGGGGGGGGGGGGGGGGGGGGGGGGGGGGGGGGGGGGGGGGGGGGGGGGGGGGGGGGGGGGGGGGGGGGG
>JAJOOH010020675.1:0-20468 GCA_029582605.1 Solanum gracilifrons | reverse complement strand
AGTTTGCTAACATGAGGAAAAAAGAGAAAACTTCCAGACTATGCCATCCTAACGTTGAAACCATAGGCAGAGAAGCCGTAAGGGGAGTAAACAAAGTTGAGGCGCTGTTAGGAAGAAAAGTATCTTTGAAAGTACGATGTTAGTAGTGATAGGGAAACATAGTAAAAATAATCTAGTTCATAGCATTCATTCATCGCACATGTAATAGAAATAGTATGGAATTTAAAACTTTTTATTCAAAAACCATACAATCTGTTATTCAAAAGCAATTAAATGCAAGCGAAAGTTTATATCTCACATGGCCATCTTAGACACAATTTTAAACAAGAATAGGGACACGACCCTTTACAATCGAAGTCTTAACAAAGTATTAAAACATGAAAGAACTAGAAACATAAGAAGTTCTTGTCCTCGATCTATGAGGACGTAACCAAAATGTCTTGGAGAACTCTATTCCAAGCTTGACTAGAAGGGATCAAATGGAGTTCCAATCCCTACGCTTCATAAGAGTAAAGAAAATATGGGTTATCACATAAAGTACTAAGTATGATAGCCATGCAAAAACATGCTAAAATGGACATCATTGTTTGAAAGTCATGATATATGCCATTTTAGTAAAACTTCATGAACATTGATAAAAGAGGCATAATATAAGTCACAACCAACATACAAGTCACATTTTCACATTTGAGCAAAATCACATATAAGCCTTTACCATTACCTTGAACCTCCACCTCAAGTAACCCTCAAGCTATACCTTGTACAATGTATGGATAGAGTCCCATACCACCACCCACACTAAGGTACCACTTTAAGGTCACCAAAAGTGAACTTACCATTCATCCTTTCCAACTTTACATAATAAAGCATATAAGAGACATAAACATTATATGAGTCACATCATCACATTAAGACCAAACCTAAGACAACTCTAAGTCATACTTGTGCAATGTGAAAGTAGCATCTCATACTACTACTCACACTAAATACACCTTTGAAGTCACCCTAGACAAGGCACATTCATATACAACAATCATGACAAGGAAGTAACTGATAATACAATCCAAGTATAGCATGCATCTTTACATCTAAGCATGTTAGCATTTAAGTCAACCTTCTTCATTAACCTCATTTAGGATACATTCATTCATTCATCATTAAGACTTACAGAACTCACTATAGCCCTCTTGAAGCCTACTCGTGCCATGTATAGATAACATCCCATACTACTACCCACACTTCATAGAACGTCTCAAGAAACTATAATGCACATCTCATATGATGGGAATAAGCTTTTAACCGACATAGACCATGAGAGATAATTAATGGAATCCAGTGTCATAAATCCCCACACCGTAAAGTGGTGGTCTTCTTGCCTAAGGAAAACCAATAACCTAGCTTATGTGGATCCACGAGCTAGACTTATGTGGGTACATAGTTTATGGGATAGGAAGATGCTCATTGAAACCCTAGCCTAACATTGGGAAAGTTTCCATCTTACCATATCCACTCGGTGCTTAACCTACATTCCCATAGATCATTTCATTCGCATTACATTAGTGTACTAGGGAAGAATGCCATTGGCCTATCGACCCAAGATACATCATTACACAAGGAAGGAATGATATAAGCCTATCGATCCATGGTACATTCAAGGATAGCTCTAGAGTCCTCATGAAAGGAATGCCTTAAGCCTATCGATTCATGGATCCTCATTACATTCTTATACTCATGAAAGGAATGCCATAAGCCTATCGATTCATGGTACATTGACTCAATAAGAAAGGAATGTCATTAGCCTATCGATTGTAGAGTTTTCATTACATTAGATCATGTATGAAAGGAATGCCTTAAGCCTATCAATTCATATTCATTCAGTCAAGATACATTCATTATACAGGAAAAGGGTGCATAAGCCTACCAATTCTAGATTCAACATTCACATTACTTTTATTATCATTCATTAGTGTCAATTGAGAATATACTATCAACAACAACACACTTACATTCTATAAATGATCATCATTTTATCATTGAAATCACATGCATATTCTTCACATTATACATGGTAAGTAAACACCTCCACCTTTCAAGTGGATCAATATTTCTAGCATAATTCTACTTCAACAAGCAATTAGGTCAAACTTGCCCTTTCAAGGCTATGATCACAAATCCTCAATTTACCAAAAATTCACCATAATTAGGACTAGATGATGATACAATTCAATAACCCAAAGCAATTTAGACAAGTTCAGCTCATAAGCTTTCATAATCACCAAACCCAATTCATAAAGCACAATTTAGAAATTGAGAGAAAATATGGGTTCATAGAGTATTTGAATTATAAATCATCAATTAAATATCAACACAATCAAAATAAGTCATTGGAAACCATTTGAAAACATTTGATGGAAGAACCCATGAGATTGAGTAAAATCCTAGATATTTCATGCTTTGAAATCAACTTTGAATTGGCTCCTTGAATGAAAAGTTACACAAGGATCAAGACTACCTTACCTTGCTATTGATTCCCCACAAATATTGAAGAAGAAACACTTTTTAAATCCCTAACCCTAGCTTGAACTTGACCTTGATCTCCAATGGAGTTTCTAGAGAGGACTTTTTGGGAAGGAAGGGTTTTGATTTCGAAGAGCTAAAATAATGAGGTCTAATTATGTTTTAATACTCTTAAAATATCCTAATATAATTAAAATAATCGTTCAAACGCCTATTAGGACCTGGTGTGAATTTACCAATTCACCCCTCACTTGTCTGTATCACTTGATAGCACACATGTACCATGCACGAGTCCTAGACTAACGGACCATTAGTTTATTCACAGACCGTACTGTTGGTCCGTGGTCTGGGTCATAGAGTTGCATTTAGGGGCCATGACCTACCGAGGCCATCCACGGGTCGTAGATGGACCTACGAGGTGTGGACCCCTTTCGTAGGTCACCTAATTTTTGAAAAGTTCATCATTTGGGGCAGCCTTGGAGGTTATCCATAAGGTCCTCCTCAACGACCCCTAGGGTGGTCCATGGGGAGTCGTACCTTAACATTTAACCCCTAAACCCCTTAACAATGACTCGGGACAACATAGAGCACTATCAAAACTCCCACCAAACTCTAACGCACACACGTTAGGCTCTTGTTTCACTAGTTCGTTTTTAGGGTGGTTACACTTTCCCAATGGAGCCTTCATTCTTAACCATAGCTTCAAGCTCTAGCTTCTTCTTCAATGGAGGTTTTCTAGAGAGAGAAATACTTGAAAGGGGAGAACTTTTGGGATCTTGTGGGGTTTTTTATTCTAATGACTTAATTTGGGTGGTAAATGACTTAAAAGACTTTATATAGATGTTTAAAATTAGTATAAAATGATTCCCAGTTAAAACTAATGAAAAGGGAATTTACTAATTTAACCCTTATTTGGCAGCCCCTTTCCCGGGGTCACGCCCCTCTTCACGAGCCATCAAGGGCACCACGGCCCGTGGTGGTGCCCGTGGTCCCTTGACCTGTGGCTCCCCTCAACTTTGCAAGATCCCAAATGCCAAGGCATGACCATGAGCCTTCCCACGAGACGTGGTCATGACCACGAGCCGTGAAGTGGCTCGTGGTCCCTAGGCAGTAGCTAGGCCTCAAATGTTTACCTCCCACAAGACTAAGGGTTCTTCACGGACCCCTTCACGGACCATTGTCAGGACCACTGGTCGTCAAGGTGGTCGTAAACCCTAGGCAGTGCATGGCCAAGTACGGGAAGTCTCATCTACGACTCTAATCCACATACATCAAACTATAGAACCCTAGCTCTGAGCTCTAGTTTAGTCTACTAGTTTCCGGGGTATTACAATATCTCCACCTTGGGAACATTCGTTCTTGAATGACGATTATAAACACTTCCTAAAGGAATCTTCTCTAGACTAGCTACCCATCATGCATGTAATACATCTAAATGCACACAACCAAGGAGGAAAACATCAACTCCAAGCTAAACATACTCAATGCAACACAAGGGAGTAGGAACTATATCTAACAACCCCAAAATGCATGAAATTCTATGTCTATTCATTTTCAAGGAGGAACTAATATCTCCTAGCTAAAGCATGCTTAACACACATTCATGGAGCCTAAATGCAATTTACTCACCAACAATCATTTATTCAAGGAGGAATCTTTCAATTCAAAACTAAAGCATGCTCATATTATCATCTCATGAAGTCTATATGCAACTCTAGTCAATGCACTACAACATGAGGAAAACGAGTCTCTAGTTTAACCTACTATTGTTTGGAGTGTTACATTATCTTCCCCTCGAGAACATTCGTCCTCGAATGACTATTTAGACACCTTACGGAAATAAAGACTCAAGACTAGCAACTCATCATGTATGAAACATCAAAGAATAAAATAAAATAATGCATAATTCAAAGGAGAAAACATCAATTTCATCTCAAGAAAGAATCAATGCAACACGAGGAAGTAGGAGCTACATCCAGAACCCATTATGCACAAAACTCATCATTTCACATAACTATAGGAGGAACTACATTCTCCAACTCAAGCAAGCTCAACACAACATTATTGAGCCAATATGCCATTTCATCAAAAGAATAACTAAGCATGTTCATCAAATCATCTCATGAAGTGAAATATGCACTCATCATAATAAAAGTCAAATCAACATAAGGAACATATAAATCATGAAAACTTAATTTACGCTAAATATGAATTTTCACAAGAATATTCATATCATAAGGAAAAATCATGAAGAACACAAATAGCATACATGACTCCTAAAACATAAAACTTAAGAGAACTACTTACCTCATGCTTGGATAGGAGTAGAAGGAAAAAGATGAGGATAGCAGGACTTCATATCGGCTTCGGCCTCCCATGTAGCACCCTCAACTAATTGATTCCTTCACAACACCTTTACGGAAGCTACTTCCTTATTTGTCAACCTCTTAACTTGCCGGTCTAAAATCTCTACCAAAATCTCTTCATAAGAAAGATTCTCATCAACTCCCAAACCCTCTAAAAGAAAGATGGATACCGGATCACCAATACACTTCTTAAGCATGGAAACATGAAATACCCAGTGAACCGGATCCAATTCATTTGGCAAGTCTAATTCATAGGCAACTTTCCCAATACGCTTCAATATTTTATATGCGCCTACATACTGGGGACTAAGTTTCCCTTTCTTGCCAAACCACATCACACCTTTCATAGGTGAGATTTTAAAATAAACCCAATCATTAACTTCAAATTCTAGATCCCTTCTTCTAACATCGGCATAAGACTTTGGCCGACTTTGGGCCGTCTTCTACCTCTCTCTAATAAGTCAAACTTTTTCAATGGCCTCATAAACTAGTTGGGGGTCAACTAGAGAAATTTAACCTACTTCAAACCAACCAACCAGAGATCTACATCTCCTACCATACAATGCTTCAAAAGGAGCCATGGCAATACTTGAGTGGTAACTATTATTGTAGGAAAACTCTATCAATGGAAGATGGTCATCCTAATTACCCTTGAAGTCTATAACACATGCCCTCAACATATCTTCTAATGTTTGGATAGTACATTCTGCTTGACCATTGGTTTAGGGATGAAAAGTGGTACTAAGCTTAACATTGCTACCAAGCGCTTTTTGGAATGGCTTCCAAAAGTGTGAAGTAAATTGAGTTCCCCGATCCGAAATAATAGATAAAAGAACCCCATGCAACTTCACCATCTCCTTTACGTACAATTCGGCATAGTCTTCCGCCGAAAAGGATACCTTGACGGAAATAAAGTGAGCGGATTTTGTGATTCTATCCACAATGACCCAAATAGAATGATGTTGCCTTCGGGTACAAGGCAAACCCACAACAAAATCCATATTCACATCCTCCCACTTCCAAGTGGGGATATCAATATCTTGGGACAATCCTCCAAGCCTTTGGTGTTTGTCTTTAACTTGTTGACAATTCAGACATTTGGCCACAAAACCCGCTATATCCTTCTTCATACCATTCCACCAATAGACTTCCCATAGATCACGGTACATCTTGGTGGCTCCCAGATGAATAAAATACCTAGATCTATGAGCCTCTTCTAGAATTTTCTCTCTCAAGCCATCGACATCCAGAACACATAATCGACCTTGGTACCTAAGCATCCCATCTCCCCCTTGGAAGAAAACCTCAATGGATTTGTTGAGTGCCGACTCTTTCAATTCAAAAATAAGGGGATCAAGGTCTTTCTTGGACTTAACATTTACCACAAAGGCTAATTCGGAACCATTGTGGACCGTGACTCCAACCTTGGTGGAATCCACTAGTTGGACACCTGACCGGGACAACCTATTTACATCATGGACTAACTCCTTCTTCTCATCCTCTGCATGGGCCACACTACACATGGACAATCGACTTAGGGCATCCGCAACTACATTGGCTTTGTCAGGGTAGTAAAGCATGCTCATGTCATAATCCATTAAAAGTTCTAACCACCTTCTTTGTTGGAGATTCAAGTCTTTTTGACTGAACACATATTGGAGACTTTTTTGATTGGTGAAAACATCCACATAGACCCCATACAAGTAATGTCTCCATATTTTTAAAGCAAATATTACCGCCGCTAATTCAAGATCATTGGTCGGATAATTCTTCTCATGTATCTTGAGTTGCCTTGAAGCATAGGCCTTTACTTTACCATGTTGCATGAGTACACATCTTAAACCAACTCTAGAAGGGTATCAATACACAACAAAACTATCGGTACCCTCCGGTAAGGTCAACACCAGAGCGGAAGTAAGATTATCTTTCAAATCTTGGAAGCTTTTCTCACAAGTCTCTGACCACACAAACATAGATTTCTTTCGCATCAAAGCCGTCACTGGAGAACCAATGGAGGAAAAACCCTCAACAAACCTCCTATAGTAATTGGCTAAACCCAAAAAGCTTCTTATATCGGTAGGAGTTAGAGGTCTAGGCCAACTCTTGACCGCATTCCTCTTCTTAGGATCTACCTTATTACCCTTGCTTGACACAATATGACCATAGAAAGATACAGACCATAGCCAAAACTCACATTTACTAAACTTCGCATACAATTGTTGGTCTTTATGAACTTGCAATAAATCCTCAAATGGTTCACGTGTTCATTTTCACTTCTTCAATAGATAAAATGTAATCAATAAACACGATCACAAACATATCAAGATAGTGTCTAAACACTCTATTCATTAGGTTCATAAATATCGTCGGGGCATTCGTCTACCCAAATGACATGAAAATAAATTCATAGTGACCCTACCGGGTCCTAAAGGCTGTCTTGGGAAAGTCAACCCCTCTTATCCTTAGTTGATGGTAACCCGAATGAAGATCTATTTTGGAGAAATAGTTTGCCCCTTAAAGTTGATCAAACAAGTCATCAATTCTTTGAATGGGATACTTATTCTTTATGGTCAGTTTGTTTAGTAGGCGATAGTCAATACACATTCTAAGAGACCCATTCTTCTTTCAAACAGATAATATTGGAGCACCCCATTGAGAGATGCTCGGTTGAATAAATCCTTTGTCTAAACAATCGTTCAGTTTCTCCTTCAACTCTTTCAACTCGGCTGGAGCCATTCTATAAGGAGGGATGGAGATAGGTTACGTATCCGGCATGAGATTAATGCCAAAATCTATTTCATGTTCCGGAGGAATGTCGGGCAAGTCATCGGAAAAGACTTCCAGAAATTCACTTACCACGAGGACCGACTCTATGGATAGGGTTTTCGACTCAACATCCCTCACCCTAACAATATGGTAAATACATTCCTTGGAGATCATTTTCCTCTCTTTGAGACAAGAAGCAAATTGACCTCTTGGGATAGAATTTCCCCCCTTCAAATATAAAATAGACTAATTTGGAAATTGAAACTTTACTACATGAGTCCTACAATCAATAGAGGCATAACAAGTATGCAACCAATCCAAAACCAAAATCACATCAAAATCTAACATGTCTAACTCTACCAAATCCACCAAGGTAACTTTATGAAACAAAGAAATAGGACAACTCCTATAGACTCTTTTTGCCACTACCGAGTGACCAACCGGTGTAGATACTAAAAAGGGTTTTTATAACACATCGAGGAGTATTTAAAACTTTATAGCCACAAAAGATGTAACAAATAACAAAGTGGAATTGGGGTCTAACAATGCATAAACATCAATAGAAAAGACTTGTAACATACCGGTCACAACATTTGGGGAGCTTTCTTGGTCATCTCGGGATTGAAGAGCATAGAAGCGATTTTTCTTGGGAGTATCAAAATTTGAATTACTAGGAGGGACATGCTTGCCCTCTCTTCCTTGAGCCATTAGCATGGGACAATCTCTCATCACATGACCGTTCTTCCCACAACTATAGCAACCATCCACGCCAACTAGGCAATTACCATCATGTTTCTTGCCACACTTGGAACAAGTAGGCCTTACAATAGAAGATCGACCACTATTGCCTCCTTGAGGCTTAGGGTTAGACACCCTATCTGTGTTGCCCCTTGGAGAACAAGAGGATCCTTGATTGGAGAACCTTATCTTGAACCTTGGTATACCTCTACCCTCGGACTTACTTTTGGATGAATTCCTATAATCGGTCCTTGCTCTCATTACTTTCGTTTCAATTGCTTGAGCTTTTGTTCCTCAGTTTGTTCGGCATGGACCATGAGACGTGAAATATTCATACTTGGAATGAACATTGCCGATTGAAATTCATTGATTACCAAGTCAGATACTCTCAGGACAAATGTGTTCATCTTAGTACTAGAGTCCACCACTAAGGTTGGAGCATACTTAGAAAATTGGGTGAATTTAACGGCTTACTCCTTCACACTCAAACCCCTTTCACTAAGATTGATGAACTCTTGCATCTTTCTTTCCCTCAACTCTAGGGGAAAGAACCTATCAAGTTAGACCGATTTGAACAATTCCCAATCTACCGAACCCGATCCGATGGGTCTCTCACCCTTCCATTGCTCATACCATACTTGAGCCACATCCTTCAATTGGTAGGTGGCCAATTCTGCCTTCTCTTGTGGAGACGCTCCCATAGCATCAAGCACCTTATAGATCTCATCAATAAACCCCTGTTGGTCTTCCTCCACTTTGGAACCAAAGAACATAGGAGGGTTCATTCATATGAAATTTATTATCCTTGAAGCGGTTGTACTTACATTGGAGTTCACATGACTCCTAGTATCCCTATTGACTTGGGCCGTCAAAGCTTTAGTCAATATTTGAAGAGCCGACCTTATTTCCGCATTTGTCATAGACCCCTCGTCATTATGAGCTTGAGGAACTTGAGGACCTTGGGGAGGAATTCCCTCATTCACAATCTCCTTTTCCATCCTTCTTGCATTCACCCTTCTTGTATTCATATCCTAGACACACAAGAGAAGGGTTAGGAAAAGGACTTCACAGAGTTAAAACTCTAAGGAACGACTAAAGAGTAATGAAAGAAGTGAAATTTCCTAAACATCTTATAGCCTATCATTCATAAATATGGTGTGCTTCAAACTCATGAACAAGACTCTACTACATGTGGTTTATGAGACATTATCCTAGAATCATTCAAAACCCCTTCCTCTAATTACCAAGTTTGTCACGACCCAGGGGTACCCCCTAGATGTAACCTGGCATACTTGACCCCGAAGGGGTCTTATACAAGCCCTTAGCATATCATAAACATAAGTAATAGAAATTATGCGGAATTAAAACTTTTTACAATTGAAGTCTTTTCATAAAATCTAAATATGAGTCTATACATTGTCTCATTAACAATCTAATACAATCAAGAATTCAATAAGGGTCACAGCCCTTTACAACTTAGTCTTCAATGAAAATGTAAGAAGAAACTAGAAATAAATAAGCCTTGTCCTCGAACCATGAGGACTCACCAAAAGTGTGGAGAATAGTCAATGCAATCTTCTACTCATGAAAGAATCGCACCTTAAAAACCAGCCCCTACATTTATAGAAAAATGTAGAAATATGGGTTAGTACAAAATTGCACTTAGTATGGAAGCCATCCATAAAAATCCTTAAAATATGCTAAAAGGGAGAATTTAGTTGAAAACATGCATTTTACCAACTTTAAGAATCATCAAGCACAATATAGTAAATACACAAGTCAAAGCAACTCATAAGTAACCTTAAACTATACTTGTTCAATGCATAGACAAGATCCCATAATCCCATCTAATACTGCGTACCTCTTTTAGGCCACCTTAATCATACATATCATACCTTGACCTCATCCATGGTCGATACTCATAAACAAGGAAACATATATGTTCATAAACATGTAACAAGCCATCATCCATATCATACATGCCTAAATTTATATATCCTCATAGCATAAGAAAACCACACTATAACCACCTTCAGAAGCTTACTTGTGCAATGCATAACTGAAGTCCCATACTACCGCTCACACTAAGTAGAACACCTTGAGAAGTCATAAGTATAGTTTATGGTCATGTTCTTTTCATATTCATATTCTTGTCATGGAGGGAAATATAGTTGTAATCGACATAGACCATGTGATCTACATGGAATCTGGGTTCATGCCCCCACACCGAAAAGAGGTGTCCTACTTGCCTATGGTAGAACTCGTGTATTAACTTCTAGGTGGATCCACTAGCTAAATGCTTTTGTGGGGACATAGTTATGGTATATGTAGATAGCTACTAGATACCCGGACTACTAACGTGAAAGTTTCCATCTCATGAGATAACTACTTGGGGAACCCGGACTAACTAGCATGAAGGAACCCATCTCATATTCATATCCACTCGGTTCTAAGCATCATTCCGTTAAAATTCATGTTATGTCTTTACATAAGTTCATGTTGATGAAAGAATACCGTAGCAGTCAAACCAACATGGTATCATGATATCATAGATTCATGAGGTGAGAGAGGCCTTTCAACCTTAGAATAATTACTATGTGAGTGAACCTTTCACATCATGTTTTTAGTGTGTTTATGAGAATAGCCTTTCAATCAACACAACAGCATTATCATATTCATAGACATTTCATGCATACTCATGTGTAAGGGTATGGGGAGAAAGATCTTGCAACAATGCCACAATTACACAATACTCATAGGATCTTCACCTTCTAAGTGAATCATAAGCTCATACATAATTCTCATCAAAATGTACAAACCCTCATAATTTGCCGTTCAAGTCTATGAATCAAACTCGACCCAAACATCTAGAATTACTACATTAGATAGGGGGAATATAATGATTCAATAAATCAATCAATCTACACATAATCAGTTGACATGTTTCTATAATCAATCAACCCACATCATGAATTCACAATTAAGCAATATGGGGGATTCTTGGGTTCTTGGGGGGATTTCATCATAAATCAACAGTTAAACATCAATTCAATCATAATCCATCATAAATCAATCATTGAAAACGTTTTGAAAGGGCACCCATGACTTAGATTGAAACCCTAGGTTTTCGGGGAAATTGGAAACTTTGAAATCAAGTTTTGAAGGGACTCTATGGGTGAAAGCTACCCATAGATTAAAAGCCACCATACCTTGATTAAGAATCTCCAAGATATTTGAGGAAGAAACCTTGAATTTTCCAAACCGTAGCTCCAATTTCTTTTTCATGAACATGCACATAAAGAAATCATGGCCACTCACAATAACACAATGACCTTGCTCTCTAGGCAGACCATCCCCCCCTTGGAAGTAAGCCTAGTTGGGATTTCTAAGCACCATTACTTTCATTTCTAAGATTGGAACTAGTGGTCACTAAACATTTATATCCTTCACACAAGAGGATTCTAAACCAAGGGGAATTACATTACTACTATTTAGACAAGGCTACTTACACCACACATTTGGGCATTACTTAAACGTCTTAGTCCTCAAGTCTTCACCAACCTACCTAAAGCTCAAAATGGCCAAGTAGGGTTCTACTATCAACAACACATAACATTAATGTAGCCCGCTCATACTCAAGACAACATCAAAGTCTAAAAATAAAGTCACAAAAGGCCAAACAATATCGGAATCTAGTAAAACATAAGACACACACCGATATCAACATTCGGAAGTCACTCTTGATCATCTCTAGCTTGAAGAGCATATAACCTATTCTTCTTTTGAGCATCCCCATCCAAACTACTAGTGGCAACTTGCTTATCCTCTCTTCCCTTAGCCTTAGGTATCGGGCAATCTCTCATTTTGTGCCCACTCTTTCCACAACCATAACAACCCTTCGTGCCAGCTAGGTACTTATCATGGTGATTCCTCCCACACTTGGTTTCAGTAGGCTTAGGTAATGGAGACCCACAACCTTTTCCTTGGTTAAACCTAGAGGTATTGGGATAATCTTTACCGAACTACCTTTGTTTAAACTTAGGTCTACCTTGTCCGTCACACTTAGCATTGGAGAAGTTCCTATCACCAGCCCTAGCCCTTTTTTCCTCCTTATTCTTTTCCTTGAGTTTTAACTACTCAATTTGTTAGGCGTAAATATCCACATAATGAAGGAGCATTATCATACGACATTATTTTGCTACCAAGTCAAACACACTGTCAAGCACTTACTCATCTTATCTTTTTAATCTGCAACCATAGATGGAGAATACATGGATAGTTGGGTAAATTTGAAGGCATATTCCTTAACGCTCATGCTACATTGCCTAAGGTTGATGAACTCTTTCACCTTAGCTTCCCTCAACTCTCGGTAAAAGAACCTATCAAGAAATGCGAGTTTGAACACTTTCCACTCTATTGGACCCGCTCATACGGGTCTACCATCTTTCCATTGTTCATACCATACTTGTGCTACATCTCTCAATTGGTAAGCGTCTAACTACACTTTCTCTACCAAAGTCAACCCCATGATAGGTAGCACCTTATAAACCTTATCTATAAATCCTTGAATATATTCCTCCACTTTTTACCCAAAAAACTCCGGACTATTCATTCTCATAAAATACCTCACTCTTTAATCTGCGGAGTTCACATTAGGATTCACCGTAGCTACCATCTCTCTATTGACTTGAGCCGTCACGGTTTCAGACAAAAATTGGATAGCCGACCTAAACTCCTCATTAGTCACATTCTCCTATATAAGGTCAATTGGAGCTTGGGGAGGAGATTGGAGAGGAACCTCTTGATCCACATTTTCATCCTCATTCCTCCTAGCATTTTCCCTTGTATTAGCCATACCCTAAAAACCAACGGGCACGGATTAGGAGAAAGACCACATAGTGCCAAGCTCTATGTCAAGACTTAGAGAATGAAGAAGTGAGATTTCCTAAACATCCGATAGCCTCCTATTCATAAATGTGGCGCACTTCAAATTTATGAACAAGACTCTACTAGACGTGGTTTGAGACATCCCATTCTAAACCTAGTGTTATGATTACCAAGTTTGTCACGACTCAGGGGTACACCCTAGATATAACATGGCACATAAAACCCCGAAGGATTCTATGTAAGCCACTTTGCATATCATAACATAAGATAATAGAAAAGTGCGAAAATTTTAAAACATTTTCCATACAATCAGATTCTTTATAAAAGTAAAGCGGAAGTTTTGTTACACTTTGTCTCAAACCATCTAGAACATGAATATCTTTAGGACGCAGTCCATACAAAAGTCTAAAATATAAAAGAAAGACATAAATGATAGGTTATCAAATCCTTGATGCAATGAGGACTCACCAAATCTTTAACTCCTTGCTTTTCTAGAAACCTAGCCACAAGAATGGAACTCAAAATCACCAGACCCTACATTTGATGAGAATGTAGGCATGAGTATGTGTTAGTACAAAAGTACTAAATATGATACCTAGCATAACATATGGGTTAGTCAATCATTAGAAATATGCCATAATCATAAGAGATACTTCATGAAACATAAAATATAAGCATAAAAGAAAAACCATAGTTATAAGCATAATCTACAACATAGGCATACTATAATCATTAGTCAACCCTTAGTCCTTCATATCATAACAAGAACACATCATAAGTAGCTTCAAGCCATACTTGTGCAATGCATGGATAGGACCCCATAATGTCATCCACACTAAGTACCACCTTAGGGCATCATACATACTTACCATCTTTGATCTCATACTTTGCTTATTTCTGATAGACAAGGGAATCTATCACCTTTAGTCAAATACATCACAGAAGATAACTATAGCACAATTCAACTTATACGTACATAAATTAAGAGAAACACATTCTAGGTAACCTTAAGTCATACTTATGCATTGCATGGATAAGACCCCATAATCCCATCCATTCTAAGTACCACTTTAGTTCATCATACTCAGACTTCTTGATTGGGCCAAATCCAACTTTTAAAGCATTGGAACACAAGGAGATACATCTTTAAGCACATCGTATTCCCTCTTCTTTACTTTTGAACCCTATGAGATACTTCTTCAAGCATGTCTAAGTTCATTATTAACTTGAAGACTATGAGATACTTTATTAAGAATATCTAAGTTCATTAATTCTTTTGAACACTTGATGATACCTTTTCAAGTAGGTCTTAGTTCATTGGATACGTAGATTGCTACTAGAAACTCAGACATATCTTTGTGAAGGCTTCCATCTCATGAGTCGTACTTTGGGAAAACCTAGACTCTACTATGTGAGAGTTCCCCCTTTACTTTGAAAGCCCAGACTCAATTAGCTGTAAGAATCCTTTACTTTGGAGACCCGGACCCAACAATTTGTGAATTCCCATCTCATTTTCAATATCAATTTTGGCCAAGCATACACCCCTTAGACTAGTTATTAACCCTTACTTAACTCATGACTAATGGAGATATGTCCTTGACAACTAATCCATGTTTCAAGTGATTCTATCACTTTATACATTCAAACATTCATAAGGTAGATGAGGAGGGTAAAGTCCTTCCCGAACAATGATAGACTAATCTACCATTCTCATATAGGCTTAACTCTCAAATCCATTACAAGAATAATTCAACATATTAGCTTTACTATCAAAGCCCTCGCATTAAACATTAATAACTACAAGTGTTACTCTTAAAGCTTTACTTCTTGAAATCATCATACATACCTCGATTTCAAGGCATTCTAATCAAATGAATCATAATTAAGTGATTCTAGTCATATTTCATCATAAAGGTTCAATCTCATGCTTTACTAGTCATGATCCGTTAGATATAGATTATTCTAATTCAATTCACGTCTCTATACTTTTAATCTTAAAAAATTACTATACATTCCATCTATTCTAGAAGTTCATCTATGAATCGTCAATTTCCCTTCACAAGGTATCAACCCATATTACTTCAATTTCATCAATTAGACTAGGGTTAGGCATGGAAAACATGTAATTTAATAATAATATCATGATTCACTTCTAATTTAATCATAAACAATCAATATCCACTCAGTTGGATTCATACTCAATATAACCCACAATATTGGAAGGAACCCTAACTTGAATTGAGGATTTCATCTTCACAATTGTGGTATAAATAGAGGACTCCATAGTTAGAAGAATCCATGGATAAATAACGTATCATATATTGATTATAAATCCCTACAAATCTTGAAAAAATGGAGTCTTGACTTGACCTAGCTTGATTGTCTTCTTCTTCTTCTTTATTTTCTAGAGAGAGAATTTCTTAAAGGGAATTAGGATCTTTTTGGATAAATTAAAATAATGTCTAGGATAAATGAATTTAGGGATCTAATGTCTTTATATAGGTGGTCCAAACTCTAATAAAATGAAATCACTTAACCCTTAATTAATTTCGGAAAGTTCCATAATGCCCCACACTTAACCGCCAAAGTCATGGTTCGGCCTCACCCACCAGACATGTACACGGGCTGTGGATGGACCCACAGGGCATTCTTGTCATCCATGGTTGGTGGTCTGCAACCCCATTTCTAGGACCCTGCTCCCACAACCCCTCAACGATGAGGCGTGGGTCCCCTTTCATATGTGAATTATTTTTGGGCAGCTTTTAGGGTAGTCCTAGGGTCCTCCTCTAGGACCCTTGGTTGGCCCTGGGTTGTTGTACATTGATGTTCTACCCCAAAACCCTTCACTCTAACTATGGGAAGCTAAATTCATGACTCTAACCCTCACGTCAAGCTCTATTTAGCCTACTAGTTTCTGGGTGTTAAAAAGTTAATAAGCGGCAAACTCCACCTTTTCCACCGGCATCACTCCCATGTTCATCAACACCTTCCTAACCTCATCAATGAAAACTTGAGGATCTTCCTCAACCTAGAACCATGAAACTCCCGAGGAAACAACCTAGTGAAGTCCCTCACTCCAAATTCAGTAGTACCCACATTTGGGTGCATGGGAACCGTAACTGCCCATTTAGCTTGGGCCATCATGGCTTTATCTAATACATGACAAGAAGCCCTAAACTCCAAATTAATCATTTTATGAGCCAAAGGGTCGACCATAACTTGAGGAGCTTGAAGCGGAGCTTTTTTTTCTGCATTCTCCCACACATTCCTTCTAGCATAAGCTCTTTGAGTAGACATATCATGTAAAGAATCGAGTAAGGGTTAGGAGAGAGACCTTATAGAGTTAAACTCTATCGCACGACTTTAGAGTAATTAAAAAAGTGCAGTTTCCTAATCGTATTGTAGCCTCTCACTCATAAATGTTGCGCGTTTCACAATAATGAACAAGACTCTACTTGTCGTGGTTTATGAGACATCCTAGGACCATTTTAAACCTTGTGCTCTGGTTACCAAGTATGTCACAACTAAAGGTACCCCCTAGGCATAACATGATGTATAGGACCCCGAGATGCCCCATACAAGTCACTTAGCATTCATAACATAAGAAATAGAATAAAGAGATAAAGAAATACATTTTGAGTACCACAAGTTTTTATAAAAGTAAAGCGAGAGTCTACACACTTTGTCTCATTAGCCATCTAGTACAATAGAATGAAATTGGGCCTAGCCCATACATCATGTCCAAAACTGAAAGTAAGGAAGAAACTAAAAACAATGAAAATCAATCCTTGAAGCATGAAGACTCACCAAAGCTCAGAATCTCTCAAGTAAACCTCTAGCAACGAAATTGAGAACCTTGACTGTCGGACCCTAGATTTGACGAAATGTAGGTAAGAGTATGCGTTAGTACACAATATGTACCAATTATGATAGCCATGCAGATAAACATTTAAATCATGAAAAAATAGGACATTTCAGGACATGCAATGAACGAGCTAAAACACGGTATAAAAGGTTTAGAAAATATAAGTCATTAAACATGGTCAATACAAGCTAACATCTTTAAAACCTTTGAACACATGTGACATACTTCTTGAAGTAACCTTAGTTCATTATTATTGTGGGAAGTAACCTTAATCGATATAGAGACCAGGTGAGCTATAACATGATCC
Source organism: Solanum gracilifrons (assembly GCA_029582605.1). Lineage (NCBI taxonomy): Eukaryota > Viridiplantae > Streptophyta > Magnoliopsida > Solanales > Solanaceae > Solanum > Solanum gracilifrons. Next base: position 3,022 of record JAJOOH010020675.1, on the reverse strand, counting down.
CTTAGTATCACCCACACTGGAAAGGCTTGTCCTACTTGCCAAGGTAAGGACAAAAAACTTCTAGCTTAGGTGGATCCAGTAGTTAATGTCAATCTAAAAAATCATCCTATAGGGGCACTGATGAGTCCGAGATTTGGACTCATTTGGGGATTTGTTTATAAAGATTTACTGTCCTCAAATGCTTAAATTATGCCATAAACTGATGAAAAATCCTTGATTTTCAGGTACATGGATTGAGGAACAAAACGAGGACACTATTTGGGAAAATGAGGAATGGCTAGTTTCATTATTGCAGAGTTGAGAAAGGATGTGGACTAGCTGAAGTCCAAGATATGTCAATGATTTTTGGGACCGTGGAGATCCCTAATATCCTGGATGCAGATATGCCAGCTGATTCTGATGTTCCTCTGGATACCACCAAATATGAGGTTCGACCTGATGATGTGGCAGCAGAGTCTGAGGTTGAGACTGATAAAGAGCAGCTAGGTATCCACGATGAGACCACATATGAGGGTCTGAAGGGGGTTGAGGAGGCTATGTTGTATTCAGTCATATAGACTTTGTTGAGAGAGACGTCCTTGGCAGGCTCTAATGGAGCCAATATTGTTGTTACCTTGAGCATTGATGTCCAAGACTAGATTTTGACACCGGGCATTGATGCCACGACATATGGAGTGACTGAGTGGACATGATTATTCCTTACCTCACTCTCACTTGATTTTATTTACTTTTGGTTATTTTAGTTGCATTTGAGGACAATTACTTTTTTATGGGTGGGGTGAGGTATTTCCATACCTACCTGTTTTGATTACATTTTTTGTATATATATTGAGTCTTGTGTTTTAAACATAGTTTTGATTTTATCTTGTGGATATTTGAGCTTGTGGCTCCTTGTTTTCAATGAAAATTGATTTTGATCCATTTTGAAAAATTTGTGCCACTTCTTTTGTGTGTGACTGTGGCTGTTCTTTTGCAAATTTGAGTATTAGTTATGATCAATATTGATGACTTAAATAGTGCTCTTAATTGAACGAAATGAATGCGCGGCTACGATGAGGCCAAATGAAGTTGCATAGACAATATGTGGACTTTTTGCATCTCATTGTGACTAGCCAGAAATCAAATGGAGTCTTTTGTGATGAACATTGCACACTAGCTCGAATGAGTCTCGTTTGATAATGGTGTCAATGCCTTGTGCGATGAGCTTACCTTGAATATTCTGTGCGGTAACACCTAAAATATGCCATGTTGGTCCAATTGACTAAGTGATGCAAGATCTTAAAATGATCTTAGGCAACAACTTTGATGAGTGAAACAATTTTACAATACACCTCTTTTTGTGGCAAACCTTGTGAGATGTGTGAACATTGCTTGAACCCCTTTTCTTGGAAGAAACTTGAGCAATTGTGACCCCTCTTTATCCATTCACCCATAACTATCATGAAGTGTGGTTTGTTTGAATAGCCAACTTAGGCCAAAAGCCCAAGTTGGGGGTGTGGTGAAAGAGAAGGCAAATCAAGAAGTGTGAAATTTTTTCCTTTAAGCAATGAGCTTGAAAATGATGGAACCCCTCCATGTAAAAAAAAGAGAGAGAAAGAAAAGAAGAAAGAAAAAGAAAAAGAGTGAAAAATATAGTGATGAAAGGGACAAAAGAAATGTGGTGTCCAGAAGTCCATTGGAAGTTGAATAATGGAGTAAATTTTAAGCATGATCAAAATGTTGAGGAAAAGGAAGAAAGTGATGTTCATACCACATTTCATAAGGGCAAAAGCCCCTGAGCCTAAATGATCATACATTTACACTCAGCCTCGTTACAAGCCTTGGGAAGACCTTAGTGATCTTGAGTGAGTTGAATAGAATGTTGATTGAAAAATACGAGCCAACCTATGGGTAAAGTCATGCATGTGTTCATCTTTGTGAGTGTAATAGTCATATGTGATTCCGCAACTATAAATTGTTTAAGAATTTTTTATGAATAGGGAATCATCTTTGTTGTGAGGGAAATTTACTTCCTTTGTTGACCTTGAACTTGCATTTGAAGCGAGTATTGTGAACTTGAGCATCTTTGGTAATGGTGAGTCACAACTTTAATCTTTGAGTGCACAATTGATCATTGCATGAGTAGTTGAATATTGTTGTTTGCATTCATGTTGAATCTTTTGTAGCACTGTTTGAGAAATCCTTTTTAAATTGCTGATCTTGAGTTTACTTGGGGACAAGCAAAAATTTAAGTTCGGTGTACTGATGAGACCGATATTTGGACTCATTTGGGGCTTTGTTTATATAGATTTAGTGTCCTCAAATGCTTGAATTGTGTCTTCAACTAATAAAAAATCATTGATTTTTAGGTACATGGATTACGGAACAAAACATGGACACTAACATGCAAAAAAGAACAAAATAAACTGAAGAATTGAAGAAAGGCAAGCCTGGTGATCGCCAAGTTCGTTTGGCGAATCGCCGAATGGCTAGTTCCACTGCCTAAAGTTCCAATGTGCCAGCCTTGAGGGAAGAAACCAAGTCAGGAGCAGTCGGCGAATCGCCAACAGTTTCGCGAAGCAGTGATAGATCGCCCAAGGATGCTAAATGACAAGGCAAAAATGCATTGGGTGAGTTCAAAGGGCAGCTCCCCGAGTTGTTCGGTGAGCCTGACTTACTTCGCCGAATGTCTATTCGTAGCACATTTTTGGTGACTATAAATATTGTTTTAAACATTTAGTTTAACATCTATTATTATCTTTTGACAATCTATTGGAGTCTTTAGATAATTTCTACAGTTTTTTAGAGAGTTTTTCCTGTCACGACCCGATTTATCAAGTCATGATGGCACCTACTATAACCCACCAGCAGGTAAGCCAACCCGTAACCCGGAACAACAAGTAATGGGTCTGAGGGTAGAAACTAAACAAGAGTAGGAAATTAACAATATAAACAGGCGGAATCAAACAAAAAACATATATACAAATAAAGATCCCTCCCAGAACCTGGAAGTCACTAGTACAGAGCTACTACAAAATGAGTA
>JAJOOH010020674.1:0-27849 GCA_029582605.1 Solanum gracilifrons | reverse complement strand
GATTCAAGGTTCATGATCTCATGTTTATGGATGATTTCATGATGTTTAAATGTACCTTAGAGTGTTGGAATCAACTAGAAAACATAGGTACATCGCTTGGACACTAGTACGAAAAGATGGGGAAAGAATGGGGTGAACTGGCGTCCTTGGCACTCTGAGAGGCGTGGGGCGCCAGGCCCTAAACTTCAGAGAAGTCTATGGGGCGTGCTGGCTGGCGCGGTGCCCCAAGGACAAAACTTCAGAGTCTACTTTGGGGAGCTCTGGCTGGCGCGGCGCCCCAGTCCCGTTACCCAGGTGTTCTCAATTTTTCTTCTCCATTTTTCATCTCTAAACCCTCCAATCTTCCCTAGTTCATTCCCCCCAAACACTTAGGATCAATTGTACCCTCAATAGACAACCAATCTAACTAAAAAAAAAACAGCCCGGAAACATGAACCAAATCAACAAGAAACTTCAACAACACAACCAATCAAGAACTTAACGATGTCCTTCAAGAACTTCACTTTTTAACATGTAAACAATCCAAAATCGCTGAATTGAAACAAGTTGGTGTGTGGGTGAACTAACCCATCACTAAAAGATCTCACATACCTTAATAGGGATCACCCTCAATGAATTCCACTTCAAACGCTTGACGTTCTTGGCGAAATCTTGGCTTTTCTCCCTTTCTTTCTTCTTTTCTCTTTTCTCCAAGCCCTAAGCGTATTCTAATTTTTTTCAAAACTGAATTAAGTTCTGTTTTTACCCCGATAAATCCCTAAAAACGAATTAGGAAATTAATTAGATAAAAGACTACTTTCCCCTTCCTTAATTCCGGATTGGGATTTTCCTCAATCCAACAGCCCAACTTCCGGAAGGCATAACTCACTCATACGATGTCGAAATCGCGCAAACTTGGCGGCATTGGAAAGACATTTCGAAAGGATTTCCAACCATATCAAGAGTTTCTCCTAAATCATCCTTATCTAGGAGTTATGATCGTTTGAAAATGACCGAAACTCACTTTCTTAACTTAGACAAAAAAATTCAGATTTCCACATGCTTTCCAAAAATGATTATTTTCAGATTTTAAACTCTTTCTAGTCGTTTCTAGGTGCGATATGTTACACTTGACCTCCCTATTGCTCTTCGCAAAGGTACAAGGAATTGCAAATCCACATATTCTATTGCTAATTTTGTTTCCTACGATCGCTTTTCCTCTACATCTAGATCTTTGATTGCTTCCCTAGACTCCATCTCTGTACCCAACATAGTGAAGGAGGATTTGAATCATCCTGGATGGTCTAATGCAATGCATGAGGAAATACATGCCTTAAAGGAAAATCACACATGGAATTTGGTGGATCTACCCAACGGAAAAAAACCAGCGGGATGTAAGTGGGTGTTCACAGTTAAAGTGAATCCAGATGGTTCCATAGCAAGACATAAGGCCAAACTTGTGGCTAAAGGTTATGCTCAGACTTATGGGGTGGATTATTTAGACACCTTTTCTCCGATTGCCAAACTTACTTATGTTCGCTTGTTCATTTCTCTAGTTGCTTCTGAAAATTGGCCTTTACATCAGTTGGATATCAAAAATGCATTCCTTCATGGCGATCTTCAAGAGGAAGTGTATATGAAACAACCACCCGGTTTTGTTGCTCAGGGGGAGTGTGGAAAAGTCTCTCATGTGAAGAAGTACTTGTATGACTTAAAACAGAGTCCCCGAACTTGGTTTGGCAAGTTCAGTGCAGTAGTTAAGGATTTTGGGCTGAAAATGAGCAAAGGCGATCACTCAGTCTTTTATCGGCAATCAACAACTGGCACTATCCTCCTTGTTGTATATGTTGATGACATTGTCATCACAGGAAGTGATTATGTTGGGATCTCTTCCCTCAAGTCTTTCATGCACACTAGGTTTCATACAAAGAAGTTGGGCCAGTTGAAGTACTTTCTAGGAGTAGAAGTGAACAGAAGAAAGAAGGGAAATTTTCTGTCTCAAAGAAAGTATATTCTTGACCTTCTTGCAGACATGGGAAAGTTGGCAGAAAAACCTTGTAGTACTCCAATGGTTCATAATGTGCATCTTATGAAAGATGATGACGATCCTTTTGATGATCAGGAGAGATACAGAAGGTTAGTTGGAAAGTTAAACTACCTTACTGTGACTCGTCCTGATATTTCTTTTGCAGTAAGTGTTGTCAGTTAGTTTATGTCTGCACCTACGATCAAACACTGGTATCTTTGGAACAGATTCTAGGTTATTTGAAAGGAGCCCCTGGACTTGGCATATTATATAGCAATCACAATCATACTCGTATTGAGTGCTTTGCAAATGTCGATTGGGTTGGATCCAAAATTGATAGAAGATCTATTACATGCTATTGTGTCTTTGTTGGAGGGAACTTGGTATCATGGAGGAGTAAGAAGCAAAGTGATGTGTCTCGATCCAGTACAAAATCCGAATATAGAGCTATGTCACAGTTTACATATGAAATTATGTGGATACATCATCTTTTAACTGAAATTGGTTTAAAGCATCATATACCAACAAAACTCTGGTGTGATAATCAAGTTGCTCTTCATATTGCCTCGAATCCAGTGTATCATGAAAGAACTAAACATATTGATGTTTACTGTCATTTTATTCATGAGAAGATTTAGGAAAGCCTAATTTCCACCGGCTATGTGAAGACAGGAGAGCAACTAGCTGATTTGTTCACAAAAGCATTGAATGGGACTCAAGTTAATTACCTTTGTAACAAGTTGGTTATGACTAACATCTATGCATCTATGCTCCACCTTGAGGGGGAGTGTTACATAATGAATGTAGACACATTTGGGTATAGTGTACATAACAGCAAATCTATAGGGATATGATAGAATATGTTTTGATTTTTTCCTTATTTAGTTTCCTTATTTAGAGCTCATTGTATTTGTATATATGCATCTTACATAATAGAATAATAAGCAAGTTATTCTCTATTCTGTTACACTTCTCAATCAAAACATTCCATTGTCTGAAAGTTAAGAAAACATCACTTTTATTTTTCAAGAAATAAACCCAAACCTTCCTTGAATAATCATCAATGAAAGTTAACATATACCTGACACCACCTTTTGACGGGGTACGAGAAGGACCCCAAAGATCTGAATGAATATAGTCCAAAGTACCTTTTGTTCGATGAATTGCTGGAGATTTGAAGCTGACTATTTTCTGCTTCTCGAACACACAATGTTCACAGAATTCCATGTTCCCGGTACTTTGTCCACACAGAAGACCTCTTTTGTTGAGGATGGAAAGACCTTTCTCACTCATATGCCCCAATCCATATGCCACAATTTGGTGATGTCAAAATCAGATTAGGTAGAAATTGCAGTAGCACTTGTAACAGTGATCCCAACAACGTGTACAACATACCAGATTTGCGTGCTTTCATGATTACCAGAGCACCTAGAGATATTTTCATAACTCCGCCTTCACCTGTGTATTTTCACCCAGGATATTCTAGAGTGCCCAAAGAGATGGTATTTTTCTTTAAGTCAGGAACATATCTAACATCAGTGAGATTTCTTACCACACCATCATACATTCTGATTTGAATTGTACCTTTACCAAAAACTTTGCAGGGAGCACTGTTGGCCATCAAGACAACTCCACCTCCAACAGATTCGTATGTGGCAAATAAATCCTTATTAGGACACATATGATAAGATGAACCCGAATCCAAAATTCACTCATCGTTAGATTTAAAACTATTACTAGTAGCTAAATATGTTGTTCCATTAGACTCATTAGCAGCTACACTTGCTTCAGCGGGGTCAGTATTTTGATGCTCATATTTTATTTCCTTATGCTTTTCTTTGTTTTTCAGCTTATAGCATTCAAAAATAATATGACCTTTCTTATGACAATATTTGCACACCACATTTCTATATCTGGACTTTGACCTTGATTTAGACCTCTCACTACCTAATTCTTTCTTATTAGATCTACCTCTTACAAATAAACCTTCCCCATGGGTTACACTACTTTCTCCAGTAATAGCTCTATGTATCTGCTCTTTTGATTTTAAGATAGATTTGATTTCCCTGTAAGAGATATTATCCTTTTTCCATAAAGCATAGTATATCTAATATGCTTAAATGATTGGGGTAGGGAAATAAGTAATAAGACGTCTTGATCATCATCATTAACTTCAACATCAATATTACTCAAATCCATAAGAATAGAATCAAATGCACCAAGATGTGAGAGTATAGAAGCACTTTTAACCGTACGAAATGTGTAAAGCTTTTGCTTTAGGTAAAGTCCATTTTCCAGTGTCCTTTTCATATACAAGGTTTTTAGTTTTTCCCACATGCCTTTGGCTATGGATTCTGTATATATTTCACGTAAAACCTCATTTGAGAGATTTAAAATGATACCTGATTTTGCCTTTTTGACTATGACATCAAACTCCATGTCCGTGATATCATATTCTCCAGATTTTACTATAAACTAGGTAGTGAGGATGAAAAAAAGCATAAGCTACCTCGTTCATGCTCCCGTCTTTCCCGCTGCCATCTTCAGTGGATGCACCCCATCACTTTAAGGCGGATTTTGTGGCTTCTTTTCCTTTCCTTCTAGTGCCATATCTAGGATATCTTTAATTAGTATAGCCTCCATCTTCAATTGCCACGTCCCAAAGTTTGCACTTCGATCAAAATTTTCAACATAAGTCTTTGTTACTGTCATTTTTTGCTACTGAAATTAACCCGATTAGATCCGGCTCTGATACCAATTTGTTAGGATCGATAACTCGGGTAGAGCGGAATTTAGCCAAACAATGTTATAATGACAATAACAAAGATAGTAGTAAGTTGATAATAATGAAAGTAAGGCAATTAAAGAAGACACAAAGTTAACGTGGTTCGTTGGTGTGACCAAATCCACAAGCGGAGAGGAGCAATTTCAATATATCATCAAGAGTACAAAAGAGAGTATAAAATTAGAGTACATACTCTAATTAATCCCAAATACCGAAAAAGAATAACCTCACAAAATCACTCCCAAGAAAGGGTTCACACAAGTTTTTTTTCAACAATAACTCTCTTACAAAATTACTCTGAATGGAAACACAAAGAAAGAAAGAAAGAAAGCAATGAAATCTTTTCATATGCTTCAAGGTGTATTCAATTAATGTCTAAGTAATAACGGTTAGCATCTAAGACTTTTGTTACCTGTAGGACTGTTTTTATTTTGCTTATCAGCCTTTTTTATCTTTAGAAGTGTAATTACGTAGGCTTCTCTAAGTTGTTATTTTATTCTCAGCCTTGTATGTAATACACTGGCTAAATAAAGGCCAACACATTAATCAATACATATCAGTTCATCTGCATTGCATCCAGTTCTTCTCTTTCTCTTTATGGTATCAGGAGCTCTATTGCATTAACAAGCTTGATTCTTTTGTTTTCCCTCCCAGCTCACACACCTCCAGCAAAAAATGGCCCCAAATACAAGTGTTGTCAATGCCGACAACATCTCCGGTTCAAAGATTGTTGTCCAGTTCAATCTAGTTATTCAATTCCCCATCAAACTTGCTGGTAGCCATAACTTTTCATTGTGCAAGGCTCAGGTGTCCATGCTTATGCGTGGACACAACCTCTTTGGTCATCTTGATGGATCAATCCCAATCCTTTCCAAAACTATCTCTAAAAACAACCTCGAAGTATCCAATCTTGCCTATGTTTCCTGGTTTCAACAAGATCAACTTATACAAAATGCTATCTTGGCAACTGTAGATGCGACCATTGGCAGTGCAATCGCTTCTTCTCCAAATGCCAAAGTCGCTTGGGATGCCTTGCATACTGCTTATGCAAATAAATCTCAAACTCGTATCTTTAGTCTTAGAGACCGTCTAACCCGTCTCTCCAAAGACTCTTGTCCTATTGCAGACTATGTCCATCAAGTTCACTCTCTTTGTGATGAACTTGCAACCTCTAGCTCCCCTGTCTCCAATGAAGAATTGATTGTCAAGATTCTCATTAGTCTTGGGTCTGAATTTCAAGAAATTTCAGTCATTATCCGTACTCGAGATTCGGCGATCACCTATTAAGAACTATATGAAAAGCTCCTTGACCAGGAGGTTTTCCTTCAGCATGAGGAAGCCAAGAAGACACCTTTTGTTCCCATTACTGCCAACTTTGCTCAAGGGACTGCTTCCACTCCTACCTATCAGGGCTCCAATAATAACAGAACAGTAATCGATGATCCAATGCACAAAATCTTCCAAATCGTAATCAGTCTTGGCGTAACAATCAGCAACCTTGGCGCAACAATCAACAACAACAGTCTTCCAACAACAACCTCTACTACTAACTCTGTGATGGTAGAGGCCATACTACTCGTGTCTGTCGAACACGTTCTTACAATTATCTTCAAGCGCGTGCTAATTATGCTGCACACCTCCAGAACCAGTCAGCTCCATGGATTGTTGATAGTGGTGCCACCCACCGTATTGCCTCAGACACACAAAGTCTAACAACTATGCAAGACTACCACGGTTCGGACGAGATCGCCATGGCTAATGGTAATACCATTCCAATCTCTCATACTGGTAATGTGAACTTTAATGCATCAAATCACAAATTCCAGCTTCAATATGTCCTTTGCTCTCCAGCTATTACAAATAATCTAATATATGTCTCTAAATTTTGTCAAGATAATAACTCATCTATGGAATTTTTTCCTTTTTCTTATCTTATGAAGGATTTGACTACGGGGGCGTCATTGACTCGTGGATGGAGTAAAAAAGGGTTATATGAGTGGCCACCGGGGGATATTGATGGTCAGCCACAATGCAACGTCATTGTTCCTTACCACCTGTAGCATCAACGATTAGGCCACCCTAATCGTCAAGTTCTAAATAAGTTTTTGCATGATTTTTCTATTCCAGTAGTTGGTTCAAAAAATAGTATTGTTTGTCATTCATGTTATTCTAATAAATGCCACAGGATGCCTTTTTCTAAAAGTTCTTTACACAGTGCCAATCCATTAAATTTACTTTACAGTGATTTGTGGGGCTATCTCCGATTTTATCACTTGACAAAAAAAATACTATATTGTATTTGTTGATCAATATTCAAGATATATGTGGTTGTTCACACTAAAAGCTAAAACTGAAGTTCTAGAAATCTTCCAAACTTTATTGAAAAACATTTTAGCACAAAAATTTTATCCTTTTACACTGATGGTGGTGGTGAGTTTCAAAAATTAGATTCCTATCTAAAAACACATGGCATTGAACACTTAGTGTCCCCCCATACACGCCGCAAACCTTAGTTGAACGCCGACATCAACATGTCATCAATACAGCCCTTACCTTACTACACCAAGTATCCTTACCTTCAATGATTTGTAGTTATGCATGTCATCAAGCTGTTTATTTGATCAATTGGATGACTACTCCCAATCTACAAAATAAATCCCCTTATGAAATCCTATTTCAGGTTGTGCCTAAATATTATTCCATCAAAGTTTTCGGCTGCTTATGCTATCCGTGGCTCAAACCGTATTCCAGAAATAAATTTGAACCTAGATCTGCACCATGTGCTTATTGAGGAATTTCTAACGGATATTATAGCCATCGGTGTTTTGATCCAGTTAACTCCAAGTTATATTTATCCAGGGATGTAATGTTTTGGAAGAGGATTTTTCTTTTCAAAATATTTTTTTCCAGGTTTAGTAATAAAATTAATGTTTCTTGGGATAACATTTCCGTTGAACAACAATCCAAAGAGGAAACAAATTCAATTTTCCATTCCTCTTATCAACTCCACCCACCAGTAACTATGTTGCCCATGGTCACTCAACGCCTGCAAGCTATCTCCTCCTCTCCAAATGGTGTCTCTCTATAATCAGGTAATATTCCTTCTCGTGTCTCAACTTTCACTTCTTTATATTTTCACACAAACAGAGAACTAATTCTTTTGCAGAACCTCAACTGTTACCCTCACGGCCACTTATCACGTATCATAGACGAGAAAGACCACCAATTCATAGCCAAACTCCATCTCCTCCTAATAATCTATCCGCTTCGGCACAAAATCTGCCATAAATGGCTTCCTGCCCGCCTTAACCAGGGTCAACTCATAGTCAACCTGACCCACCAACCCAAACCCGGCCAAACCAGCCAGCCACCAAAGTACACCTAATGACTACTAGATCACAGACTCATAGCCTTAAGCCTCGTCAGTTTCTCATAACCACTACATTGTCTCCAAAAATCCCCATAACTCATAAGCAAGCCAAACTAATTCCCCAATGGAATTCAGCAATGCAAGCCAAATTTGATGCTCTTGTTCGCAATTATACTTGGGATTTGGTTCCATGTGACTCTTCCAAAAATGTGGTGGATTGTAAGTGGTTATTTCAAGTTAAACATAAACCTGACGGTTTTGTTGATAGGTACAAGGCTCATTTGGTTGCCAAGGGATTTACACAACCAGACTTGATTATCATTCAACTTTCAGTCAAGTAGTCAAGCCTTTTACTGTCCGTCTCATCCTAACTATCGCCACTCAACTTGACTAGCATGTCCATCAGGTGGATGTTAAAAATGCCTTCTTGGAAAGTCGTCTTACTGAAGAAGTTTACATGCGACAGCCACCGGGATTTGAAAACTCTGGGAATCCTACACATGTATGTCGTCTACAGAAGGTAATTTATGGTCTCAAATAGGCTCCTCGTGCTTAGTACACCGAACTCAAAAATTATCTCATTACTTTGGGTTTTGTTAAGTCACATTTTGATTTCTCACTCTTCATTATACATAAAGTTGGGTTCAGTATGTATATTTTAGTTTATGTGGATGATATCTTAGTGACTGGTAATCACCAACGAGGTGTTCATTGTATCATTGAAGCTCTTTCTCAACATTTTTCACTGAAGGACTTAGGCCCTCTTCATTACTTTCTTGGTATTGAGGTGATTTGTTCTTCTACTGGTCTTCTTCTATCTCAAGAGAAGTACACTATAGATCTCCTACATGAGGTAGCTATGGATAACTTTAAAGGTGTTTTTACACCTATGACATCTACTATAGTTTTTGATCCATCGCCTGATGATCATCTAGTTGATGGTTTCTTATATCGGTGCATTAGGTCAACTGAGGACCTCTATCTGAGATTATAGACAAAGGAACCCCATGCAACCTCACAATCTCATTAATTTAAAGCTTGGTCTAATCCTCCCCCGAATCTATAATCCTGACCGCCAAAAAGTGAGAAGACTTAGTAACCCTATCAACAATCACCCAAATGGAGTCATGTTGTCTGCGAGTACGAGCTAAACCTATGATGAAGTCCATGTTAATCACTTCCCACTTCCAAGTAGGAATATCAATCTCTTGAGTCATGCCTCCTGGTTTCAAATGTTCTACCTTGACTTGCTGGCAATTGGGGCACTTGGCCATAAAATCTGCTATATCTCTTTCCGTACCATTCCACCAATAGACTTCTCGTAGATCGCGGTACATCTTAGTGGCACCTGGATGAATAGAATATCTGGAATTATGGGCTTCTGCAAGAATATGTTGTCTCAACTCGCCCACATTAGGAACACATAATCGACCCTGATAGCGAAGCATACCATCTCGCCCTTGGGAGAATACCTCAACTCTCTGTTGATGGACTGTACCCTTGAGTTTAAGAAATATCGGATCACTGTCTTGCTTTTCCTTAACTTCCACTACCAAAGAAGATTATGCCCTATTCTAAATAGTTACACCACTATCTGATATGCTCATAAGGTAAACTCCTAGGCCAGCAAGTCTATGAACATCCCTTGCTAGCTCCTTTCTTTCTTCCTCAACATATGCTACACTACCCATGGATAATCTGCTAAGAGCATCTGCTACTACATTTGCCTTACCTGGATGGTAATGCACGCTCATATCATAATATTTGAGGAACTCAAGCTACCTTCTCTGGTGAAGATTCAACTCTTTCTGGGTGAATACATATTGGAGGCTCTTATGGTCTGTGAACACATCTACATGAACACCATACAAGTAGTGTCTCCAAATCTTGAGTGCAAACACCACTGATGTAAGCTCGAGGTCATGAGTCGGATAATTCTTCTCATGCACCCTAAGTTGTCTAGAAGCATAAGCTATAACCTTACCTTGCTGCATCAACACACAACCTAGGCCAACCCTGGATGCAGCACAATAGATCACATAACCATCTAAACCCTCTGGTAGAGTCAAGACATGAGTTGTAGTCAACCTAGTTTTCAATTCTGTGAAGCTTTTCCCACAATCATCTGACTATCGAAACTTGACCATCTTCTGAGTCAACCTAGTCAATAGTGAGGCTATGGATGAAAATGCTTCCACGAACCATCTATAATAGCCTGCTAGACCCAAGAAACTTCTGATATTTGTAGCAGAGGTAGGTCTGGGCCATTGTTTCACTGCTTCTATCTTCTAGGAATCTACTCGAATTCCTTCACTAGACAAAATATTCCCAAGGAAAGCAACTGGTTGTAACCAAAACTCGCACTTGTTAAATTTTGCAAATAACTGGCGATCTTTGAGAGTTTGCAGAACAACTCTCAAATGACTCGCATGTTCTTCCTCATTCCTAGAGTAAATGAGGATATCATCAATAAAGATGATAACGAACAAGTCCAAGTACTGCTTGAACACTCTGTTCATCAAATCCATGAAAGATGCATGAGCATTGGTTAGTTCAAATGACATGACTACAAATTCATATTGACCATACCAAGTTCTGAAGGTTGTCTTCAAAATGTCACTATCTCTGACTTTAAGCTGATGATAACCCGATCTGAGGTCTATCTTTGAGAAATGACTAGCACCCTGAAGTTGGTCAAACAAGTCATCAATCCTGGCGATGGGATACTTATTCTTGATTGTGACCTTGTTCAACTACCTATAGTCAATGCACATTCAGAGAAAACCATTTTTCTTATTTACGAACAACACTGGTGCACCCCATGGCGAAATACTAGGTCTGATGAAGCCCTTATCTAGAAGATCTTTCAACTGCTCTTTCAATTCCTTAAGCTCAGTTGGAGTCATTCTGTAAGGAGGAATAGAGATAGGCTGGGTATCTAGAATGAGATCAATTCCAAAGTCGATTTCCCTATTGGGAGGGACTCTGGGAAGATCTTCTGGAAACACTTCTGGAAACTCATTAACCACAGGAACTGACTCAAGAGTTGGGGATTCGGAACTAGAATCCTTAACCCGAACTAGATGATAGAGATAACCCTTAGAGATCATATTTCTTGGCTTAAGGTAAGAAATGAATCGACCCATAGGCGATAAGCTACTACCCTTCCATTCTAGGATTGGTTCATTTGGAAACTGAAAACAAACAATCCTAGTTCTACAATCGACTGATGCATAACAGGAATGTAACCAATCTATGCCTAAAATTATATCAAAATCTACCATTTCTAACTCTACAAGATCTGCTGAGGTGACTTTATGAAAGCTTGAGATAGGGCAATTTCTGTAAACCCGTCTAGCTATAACTAGGTCACAAATTGGGGTAAAGACTGAGAAGGGTTCTGAAGGAGTTTCTGGACTGACAGCTAAGATTACTGCTATAAAGGGACTTACAAAAGAAAAAGTAGCCCATGTTGTCTTTCCACTGAGTGAACCATATGTGAACCACATCCCTAAGCTGGTAGGATGCCAACTCAACGCTACCATTACCAGTCACTTGCATCACTCCAAAGATTTCTTAACATTATCAATGAAGTTTTGTGGGTCTTCACCAACTTGGGACCCTAAAAACTCAGGTGGATTCATCCTAACAAAATCTCAAACTCTAGTTGCCATTGATCCACCATTTCTATTAGTAGGAACTGGAACCTGTTGATTGTTCTGGTTGGTCATACTCTGAGCCAAAAGAAGAATCGCATTCTAAACCTCTGAGTTCGAAACCTCAAGGTCTAGGACTAGAGGAACTGCATTAGCATTATGTGTATTAGCATTTCTTGTGTAAGATCTACGAGGAAGCATGATCTTAAGCGCATAATGATGGATAAGAAAGGAGATCATACCAACGCACAATAAGAATATCAAGAAAGTGAAGTTTTCCTAAAACACTTCATAGCCTCCCTCTCATTAGATGTGGTGCACTTCCCACCCATGAAAAGGACTCTACTTAGTGCGGCTTTTTAGACATCCTTGGACTCTTAAACCTAATGCTCTAATTCCAAATTTGTCACGCCCCGAGCTACCCCCGAGATGAGGAAACGGGACCTAGGACCACAGCATACTAAAGATAATAATAACTGATACGGAAGCTAAATCATAAAGTAAGTCTAAAATGATGGGGAATACCCATATACTATAACTCAGATGAATGAAAAATGATGAGTTTAATACAGAGAAAATATTAACTCAATACTAAGCTGAATAACTATGTCTGAAATAAGCCTTTAAACTGACTAGAAATTTTGGGACATGCCCAACTAGATCTTGTAAAACTGAAACTAAAGGACTAAAAATATTGAAAGGAAACTCATGATTATTGTCCTCGGAGAATGAGGACTCACCACTGATTCTGCTGAACTGGAGATCGAGAACCAATCTAAGCGTAATCTGGATGCTGAGACCCTGAACTTACATCAAGAGAAGATGTAGTACACGGCGTCAGTACTTGAGAGGTACTGAGCATGCATGATAGAGTAAAGCTGAAATAACATATAATTGAACCAAGCAATAAAGAAACAAAATAATCTAAACATGATATAGATGTTGAATACTGAGTTAACTGAATGCAATGACCAAATTTATAACATGCTGAAACTGAATACTGAGTGTACTGTAAATGAGGTCAATGCAATAGAATCTGAATGAACTGTGGGAGCTATTAATAACCGATAATAAAACCACATGAGTTAAATGTGGAGTCCGATGTATACGCCCCATCGAGAGGACCCAATATACCCAGCCAAAGGTATAGAGGCATGACTGGCATGATCACTAACTGATATTGCCCACAGAGGGGACTTACACCTACGTGGCTCGTAGTTCTGGGACTATATGGGTACGTTGAACCCTAGTCCAGCTCGATATTATGCAACTCCCAATAGATTAAGTGGTTAACACATTATGACTGAGTTTCTGTATATAATGGATAGCTCAAAACGGAACATGCAATCTGAGAATGCGAGAATTAATTCGATAATAATGCATTCATAAACAGAGGCATGTATAAATGAATACATTATGACTGAAATACTGAATAGCTCAAAATACTGACACGTATATACTCATACTTGAAAACTCCTTAGAAAATAATTCAAAATCATATTATACTATGATCATTGATGACTTGGGAAGTCATATTGCATAAACATTGATGGTATATCTAGATACCATGTTGTTCATACATTGATGACCTACTCGATTGTCATACTAATCATGTTTTAGAAGCTCTTTCTCAAAAACTCATACATTGTCTAAAAAAAGGGTTTCTCAAGATTTATAACTCAAAATAGGGTTTATGCTGAAATATATTGATAATGTGGCGTTCAAAACTGGAGTACGTATATCTTAAATATCTGACCTAGCATGTGTAATTCAAGAACTAAAGAAATACATAGCTAGGGTTTTGAAATTCATGCAATAAACTGAGTACAAACATGATAATCTGATTTGGGACATATTCATAAGTAATTCATGATAATCTACTGAAATTCTAGAAACCCTAGTTCTGTTCATAGTACGAGAATCAAGAAACTGACTGAGTTCTAGGGACCTAATGGGTGAAAGGAACCTACTAATGAAATCCCACATACCTGGTGGCGAATTCCACGGAGAAATCCTTCAATTTCTGGGATGGAACTGAACAAAACTTGTTGCGTTCTTGAACTAGGGTTGGTCGCCTCTTTCTCCTCTTACGCTTCTAATTTTCTATGTTTTGATTAATGATTTGACTTAGGTAAGTTCTAGTAATGTTTCTAGGCTTAAACTGACTAAAACCTCATAATTTAGGGCCTAAACGACGTAGCTTAGGGGCCAAATGAACAAGGAAAAGACCAAATGACCCCTGACCTAAAAGTTGTCGGAGTCACTGATGGAGCAGACTGACAGTCCGTACTGGTCGACCGTCGTTTGCGACTGAGACTGAAAGTTGACTGGCCCATCGACGGAGCTGACTGACGGTCCGTAGTTGACTTTCGTCAGTGGCACCTGCAACTTCTATTTGGAATTTTTGGTCTGTTTCGGATACGGGGTGTTACAAACCTGCGACATAGATGACAATGGAACAAAATTATAAATTCAAAAGTAAAACATGATTAAGTGACAAATGAAATACGTTATGGCTAGATTGAAGATAGTATGAACCTGATCACGATGTCCCTGAAGACGAAACAGGCCAGTCTCACCCACCACATCCCATAAAATAATGTCATTATCTTTGCTTCCTGATGCTAGTAATGATCCAAGCTGATTGTAACGAATGGTCGTCACAGCCCCTTTATGTCTATTCAGTGTGATTTCTCATATTCCTTTCTCGAAATTTGAGACTTTAATGCTTTCTTCCACATAACCACTTGCTATCTGCAATTAAGTCTAATTTATCAACTACTAAAACCATGAAAACAAATTATAAGTTTCACAATTTTTTCCTATCGAACAAACCACTATAAGAAACAAATATATTAGGAAACACTTTGTTTTTGCTATTTTCTTATGCTTTTGCTGATTCTTTTTACTAACAATGAATAATAATTTAGTGTTTATAGTAATTATTAACATGATTAGTTTTCCTAAATATTAAAAGGATTTTGTATATCTACAATTAGTTTTTAATCTGAACATATGCTTATATGTAGTCTCTATTTTCTTCTAAATTGTGCATCATTACAATGAAACGAGTGTCTTGTCACTTTTTTCCAGTTCACGATTCCTGACCACTGGCTGGAGTTCTTGTAACACCCCGAAATTTTTTAAGCTAAGGCCCGAACTATTCTTTACTTGCATCTAATGTTTTACCGGGTTATTCTTAAATTACTCATATATGTTAAGGTAAATTATTTAGTGTGGGAATGATTTTGGATATCAATTAAGGCCACTAAAATCTCCTAGCACAAATTTGAATCGAAAGTTTCCTTACCGATTAAGTTTTGATGTAAGATTTTACTTGGGTCAACTTTAAATGACCATATGTCTTTCAAATTAAGGGTACTAGAATCTTATTTCCAATGCCACCAATTTCGCAAAAATCCGAGGTTTGAGTAAAAAGTTTTGACCATTTTAGTAAACTAATATAGTGTTGTGACGAATTAGCTGACGGGAAAACATTAAAAATGGTCGTTTTTGTCTTTTTACCTCTAAGAAAACCCTAAACGAATTTCTTGACTAATTAAAGACCCAAAACAATCAGATTTTCATCTCTTAATCCATCATTCTCTTCTCTCTCAAACCTTAAGACAAAACCGTAAGGAAAAATCAAAGTAGAAGGCTCCATTCAAGATTCTTTCAATCTTTTTCAAGATACTTCTTTAAGGTAAGTCCTTCTCCAAGAATTTCATTCTTTCCAACTCAATTTCACCGTACAATTATGAATCACTAATGAAAATCATAATTCTTGGTCATAGAGTTTCAAGAAACTAATTCAAGAAATCTCAAGAAAGGTTTTCTTGATTTTTCTCCTTCAAGTTAGGGCTTCAAGACTTCTAATCAAGTTCTTCTTCAAGAACCTTGTTCTTCCAGGTATGCAAGGCTATCATAGTGTTGGACTAGTTCATCCTCACGCCCTACATCTACTTTCAAATCAGTAAAAGAGTAATCTAGGATTCTTCCCTAGATTTGAGTATTCTTGAGATGAGTTGACTTTGAGTTCTTGAGTTTCGGATTCTTTTTGAAATTCTATTCCTATTATTGAATTGCTACATGTTATGCATTAAGATTCTTGAGTTGATTCGTTCATGTCTATATTTCAGCATGAACCCTATGGATTGAGTATTTTTTAGATGAGTAGTATCGTTGAGTTATGAGTTCTGAGTACTAAGTTTCCATATATCTATTAAGATCCCTGAGTTGAGTCGTTCATGTCCATAATTCTGCATGAACCCTATGAATTGAGTTATAAATCTTGAGAAGTTTTTTAAAGTCAACCCTTGAGTTTTAAACTGAGTTTTTGAGAAAGTAAAGATGATTTTTGACAAAGAGCTTTTAAAAACATGATTAGTATGACAGTCGAGTATGTCATCATTGTTTAAGCAGTATGGTATCTAGATATACCATCAATGTTTATGCAGTATAACTTCCCGAGTCATCAATGATCATATCACAATATGATTTTGATATATTTTTTAGAAAGAGTTTTCAATTATGAATTGAGAAAGAGTATAAGGAACTAATGAATTCCCAAATATATCCGTTTTTACATTGATAAAAGAGAAACTTTGATTTCTAAATGAGTTATGAGTTCAAAAGATATTTCAAGAGCAGTTGCCTCTTTTAAGAGGGTAGTTGAGCAATTATCTCAAACCAGAGGAAGCGTTATGCTTTTAAACATATGAGCATGAGTTAAATATATTATTGGGAATAGTATTGAGCACCGATATGGGGATGAGTTCAGACAAATCAAAATCCTCATAAATCATGTATACCAACTTGGGTAAAGCATCATACTTTTTAAATGATTTCTTATTTCTTTTAAGCATAGCTTAGTGGATCCACTTAGTTGAGGAGTCTTATATCCCGGCAAGGTATAGGACAGTTCTAGCAGCGTGTGCGAGACGTTGTATCATCACGTAGTTCATAGTGATGTCAATTAGAGAATCTCCCAAATAGAGTTAAAGTGTATTTTTATATATCACTTATTAAGTTGAGTTCAAAGATGATAAAGTATTTTGTAAAACTTAAATAATTTAACTCATTTATTTCTTTACATTCAACTTGACTACATTGTTATCTTTTCCAGTCCTTTCAATTATTTTTATGGCCCGTACATTCCCTATCCCTAAAGATCAGTTATTTTATCTCTACAAATCTTCTATTCAATCCCTCTTAATCTGCCTTGCTATCCCTCCAAATAAGTTATTCTATCACAAAAATTATTCATTTGATTCTTGTTACAGAATGTATATAGATCTCTTTCTTGATATTTTATAAAGATATAGATAGATAGCATATTTTTAGGATTTCCTCTTTATTTCTTTCCTTAGTTAGCTTCTAATATTATTGTATTTATACATGGTTACCTATTGAATAAGAAACAAGTTATTCTCTCCAATTCCATGCACATGGTATCAGAGCATAACCGGAATTGTGACACTTGAAGTGGTGGCTCTTGAGCCTCACCACTGGTGGTTGCCGAAATTAGCCGATGTCATATTTTTGGTTCATGTGACTTTACCACTGGTGGTCTATCTTACTGATTTGACGTTGCCTTAAGATTCCCAATTGATTTATGGTGGTTTTCTTATCATTGGACCACGTTTTGAAGATTTAACATCAAGATCCAGGTTCTGCAATCTTTCTTTTGGTGATACTTTATTTGAATTCCTTTCATTGCTAATGTTTGGTCTGTTTTGAGCCAGACTATTGTCTGATCTTTGTTTCTGCTGGTTCAAATTTCCTCTTTGTTACTTAATTGGTTTTTTGTTCGGAGCCTTTGGCTATTCATATTTTAGTTTCTTGTTACTCTGTGAACAGTTGGGTATTCGAACCATCTGAACTCTGTTTTGGGTTATTTGGTTTTCTCTCGTTTTCTCTACTTGAGTGGAGCCATTTTGTGAAGTTGACTATTCTCTTCTTAAAACCTTTATATTGGGAGCTTTGGTGATTTCTTTGTTAATTTGCGTTGATATTGTGAGAATGAATGATAATAAGGGAGAAGAATGGAAGAGTTCAGATAAGCGTAACAGTAAGGTTGATGTTGCTCATTGTCCATCATCGGATAAAATAATTTTGGTTTCGTTAGAAGATTATGCTAGATTCATTCAGTGTTAGAAATCTTCTTCAGTTACTATTTTGTCAAGTCAGGGAAAGTGTGCCTTATTACCTCTTCAAATAAATGGGTGATTGATTTAGGCACCACAAATCACATGACAGTAACCCTAATACTTTTTCTAACTTCAAGCCACACAAAGCATCATCTCCAGTTATTGTAGCAGATGGATCAACTTGTACCAGTGTTGGATCTGGAACTGTTAAACCAGCCTCATCTATTACCCTGTCATCTGTCTTAATTCTCCCAAAATTGTCCTTTAATTTGATTTCCGTTAGTAAACTTACGAGAGACCTTAATTGTTATATCTCGTTCTTTCCCGATTATTGTATATTTCGTGACACTGGAACGGATTAGGTTATTGGTAAAGGACAAGTATCTGATGATCTCTACATCCTTGATAAATGGGAACCTCGGTTTGTTGCATGCTCAGGTGTTATTTCTCCATTTGAAGCACATTGTCGATTGGGACATCCTTCACTACCTTTGTTGAAAAAGCTTTGTCCCGAGTTTCAAAATATTTCTTCGTTAGATTGTGAATCATGTCAATTTTCTAAACACCATCGCACCTCGTTACATCCAAGGGCTAATAAGCGAGTAGAGTCAGTTTTTGAGTTAGCTCATTCTGATTTTTGGGGACTATGTCCTGTTGTTTCCAAAACTAGACATAAATATTTTGTTACTTTTGTGGATGCTTTTTCTAGAATGACGTGGATATACTTTATGAAGAATAGATCTAAAGTGTTTTCCTATTTTTGTGCATTTTCTGTTGAAGTTAAGACTCAATTTAATACTACCGTGCGCATACTAAGGAGTGCTAATGCTAAAGAATACATGTCAGAATCATTTCAGTCGTATATGAGGCAACATGGGAATCTCCACCAGTCATCTTGTGTTGATATGCCTTCTCAGAATGGAGTTGCTGAAAGAAAAAATAGGCATCTACTTGAGACAGCTCGGGCACTATTGTTTCAGACAAAGGTACCTAAACTATTGGGCCGATGCAATCTCTGCAGCTCATTTCCTGATTAATTGCATGCCATCTACTGTGCTTGTAGGTAATGTACCCTATAACATTCTTTTTCCAAATAAGCCCCTATTTCCGATGGAACCTAAGATATTTGGAAGCACTTGTGATGTTAGAAATATTAGGTCATCAATTGCCAAGTTTGATCCCAAGGCATTAAAGTGTATTTTCTTGGGATATTCTTGCCTTCAGAGAGAATATCATTGTTACTCTACTGAACTTGGAAAATATTTCGTATCAACTGATGTAGCCTTATCGAAGGCTACACCATTCTTTTATGCACCTCCCATTTCTACGAGTCAGGGAGAGGAAGATGAGTGATTAATGTACCAAGTTACCAGGGCCATACTAGAACGATCAAATGATGTGTTTCATACATCGCCTGATTCTTCAATTGAGCACCAATCTACTATTGTGCCTTTAGCACCAGTTCCAGCATGATCGCCCGTTGTTCAGGTTTACTCTAGAAAGCGGGAAACTAATGATACCTATGTTGCACCAACTCCTTCGTCATCAGATCCTCCTCCAAGTGATCCTACAGAAAATACTGACCTTCATATTGCTCTTCGCAAAGGTACACGCACTTGCAAATCCATATATTCCATTGCTCATTTTGTTTCCTACGGTCATCTAGAACTTTGATTGTATCTTTGGACTCTATATTTGTACCCAAAACTATTAAGGAGGCTTTGAATCATCCTGGATGGTCTAAAGCATTGCTTGAGGAAATACAGGCCTTAAAAGAAAATCACACATGGTATCTGGTAGACTTACCTAGTGGAAAGAAAACAGTGGGAAGCAAGTGGGTATTCACAGTCAAAGTTATTTTAGATGGCTCTGTGGCGAGAATTAAGGCCAGACTTGTGGCCAAAGGGTGTGCTCAGACTTATGGGGTGAATTATTCAGACACCTTCTCTCTGGTTGCCAAACTCACTTATGTCCGCTTGTTGATTTCTCTAGTTGCTTCTAAGAATTGGTCGTTGCATCAGTTGGATATTAAGAATGTGATCCTTCATGGTGATCTCCACGAAGAGATGTTTATGGAGCAACAACATGGTTTTGTTGCTCAGGGGGAGTATGGAAAGGTTTGTCACTTGAAGAAGTCCTTGTATGGCTTGAAACAGAGTCCTCGAGCTTGGTTTGGAAAATTTAGCGAGGTAGTTCAGGAGTTAGGATTGAAAAAGATAAAATGTGATCATTTAGTCTTTTACAGGAAATCTGTTGCTGGAACTATTCTCCTTGTTGTATATGTTGATGACATTGTCATTACTAGAAGTGATTTTCCAGGTATCTCTTCTCTTAAGTCATTCTTACATACTAAGTTTCATACAAAAAACTTGGGACAACTTAAATACTTCTTGGGAATAGAAGTATCCAGAAGCAAGAAGGATATTTTTCTATATCAGAGAGTATATTCTTGACCTACTGGCAAAAATTGGAAAGTTGGTTGCCAAGTCTTGTAGTACTCCAATGGTTCCTAATGTGCATCTTATGAAAGATGAGGACTATCCACTTGAAGATACATAATGGTACAAAAATTTGGTTGGGAAATTAAATTATATCATTGTGACTCGTCCAGATATCGCCTTTGCAGTAAGTGTGGTTAGTCAGTTCATGCCAACACCCACAATCAGACATTGGGCAGCTTTAGAACAAATATTATGTTATTTAAAAAGAGCCCCTGGACTTGGTATCTTGAATAGCAATCATGGACACTCTCACATTGAGTGTTTCGCAGATGCAAATTGGACTGGATTCAAGATTGATCGAAGATCTACTACTGGCTATTGTGTTTTTGTTGGTGGAAACTTGGTGTCATGGAAAAGTAAGAAACAAAACGTTGTATCTCGTTCCAGTGCAGAATCCTAGTATAGAGCAATGGTACATTCTACATGTGAAATAATGTGGATACATCATCTTTTAACAGAAATTGGATTGAAGCATTCTACTTCATCAAAACTTTGGTGTGATAATCAAGTTGCACTTCATATTGCTTCAAATCCGGTGTTTCATGAAAGAACGAAACATATTGAGGTTGATTTTCATTTTATTCGTGAGAAGATTTAGGAAAACTTTATATCTATGGGCTACGTGAAGACAGGAGAACAAGTAGCTGTTTGTTCACGAAGGCATTGCATGGAGCTCGAGTAAATTACCTTTGTAACAAGTTAGGCATGATCAATATACACGTTCCAACTTGAGGGGGAGCTTTACAGAATGTATATAGATCTCTTTCTTGATATTGTACAAAGATATAGATAGATAGCATATCTTTAGGATTTCCTCTTTATTTCTTTCCTTAGTTAGCTTCTAATAGTATTGTATTTATACATGGTTACCGATTGAATAAGAAACAAGTTATTCTCTCCAATTCCTTGCACAATTCTACAACAAATGTATATGATCATGCTAATTTATATCACTATATAATTACATTAATATATACAATCATTTAGTTGTCCATCATGCAAACATGAAGTTCAAGCTGAAACATTTTGAAATCTAAAACTGTTCAAGACTAGCTAAGTTGTAGTTTCGAGTGAAAAAGTTAGACATAAGTTGCTTTTACAAGGGCATGAAGGACATGTGATGGGGATGGCTTGTGATGCATCATGTGGATTGCTGGCAACATCAGGGGCTGACGGAAAAGTTCGTGTATGGGGGCTTCTGCACTCATCATTTCGAAGGTCATAAAGGAGTTGTCACCAGCATTATGTTTCATCCTGACCCGAACCGGCTGTAGGTGAGATCTGGATTGCTGTAATTACTATGCTTGCTTCCTTGTCAATATTACGAATTGTGTCTGATTTCTCAGCTAACTGACAAAACCAGAATACAACTGCCATTTTCTTGGTCCATTGGGCTTCCCTTATTCAGATTAGTTTTGAATAACTTTTTGAAGAAGTATTTTACTATATCACATAGATTCACTTACATGTACATCGATAGTATGGGTGTACAAGTAATCTCGTGAGATTGCAGATGTCTTTTAGCTAGTTTTTGGTATTTTTTGAAATATCACACACAATGTTACAGTTGCTCGACAGGGATTCGTCAATGCACAGATTCATCATGCGAAATGCCATTAGAATCATTTTAAAATATTACACACAGCACACCTGAAAAGCTGATTCATCCTCTTTTCTCAGCTTTTCCATTTACAATTTTAACAAGTATTTGATTAGGATATTCATTGAGCTTTTCTGTTTGAGTTTCACCTTGCTTGTCTAGTAAAGGCTTTTATGATGTTCAGAATTTCAACACGTAATCATTATGCAGTCTCGTGACTCTTTGTTATAGAAAATAAAAGTGAAGCAAACTGCATTTCTTAGTAGATGTTAGATATTGAGGATGAAAAAAGGAAAGTTGTGGTGGGAATGCTAAAGTAACTATTTCTAGTCTCTGGTTATGGTTCATCTTGTATTCCTATGATACTTAGAACAAAACTTTGAAGAACTTGGTAAGAAACAACAAAGTTTAAAGAGTATTTTCAAACTAGAAAATTAAAACTAGTCGAGAAAATAGAATAAGAAAAATATTAGAAACAATATAAAAATATTTTTCTCAAAGAAAGAATAACGTGCACACTTAATGCACAGTGTCCCCTTAAGGAAATTATTCCCCTCCCGAGGTTAATGGAATATATTCTCCTAGGATAGAACGATCTTACTCATCGGTGTATCGGTACCTAAAACCACGGTGTCAGTGAACCACTCAATGGCAGTAAAGTACACTTAGAATACTAGATTTAGTAGTAGTAGAAGAAGTCCAGAAAAATGTGTTCAATTAAAATGAGAGGAAATCCCTCAATTTATAGAAAACAAAGGGTAGTGTGAAAAGATTTTT
The DNA here is from genome assembly GCA_029582605.1 of Solanum gracilifrons. Classification (NCBI taxonomy): domain Eukaryota; kingdom Viridiplantae; phylum Streptophyta; class Magnoliopsida; order Solanales; family Solanaceae; genus Solanum; species Solanum gracilifrons. Next base: position 5,006 of record JAJOOH010020674.1, on the reverse strand, counting down.
ATTGTGTCTTACCGGAAAGGTCACAAACCTTTGGAAAAGTCACAATCTTTCGGAAAGGTCACAACCTTTCATAAAAGTCACAACTTTTCATAAAAGTCACAATTTTTCATAAAAGTCACAACTCTTCGTAAAAGTCTCAACTGTTCATAAAAGTCACAACTCTTCATAAAAGTCGCAACTCTTCATAAAAGTCGCAACTCTTCATAAAAGTCGCAACTCTTTATTTTCCATTCACACCTTTTAAAACCCAACAATCCCCCGCATGAATGTGGAATGACTCAAAGACAAAGAAACAAACAAGTATGTGTACTTTACAAGCAAGAATTAATTGCATTTGGATAAGTAGGATTCCCCTTGGACTTTCCGTAGTGAACATATGTCGAATATACTCGGTCAATAAGTAGATGTGATATCTTTGAACCTTTGAGCTTTGGTGTAGACCTAGACAACCATATGTCATACAATTAACCCTTTACCATTTATGGTTCATACGGTTGTGTTCGTTTCTGCCATGAACACCTCCTAGTTTCATGAGTGTATAGAGAATAGCCTTTTGAGAATAATTCTCTTTGAAGCGGCATACACTTCACACTCACATAGTTGATTTTTACTCGTGTTATGGCGCAGATACGCTACTTGGTCAAATCTGTCAAACTCAGCAAATCATTAAAAACTTTAAGCATTATTAACTCATTAACAAGACTTAATGTTGTATCCTTGTTCCTGAACATTGTCTTCATCATGGGAATGGATTGAGTAGATGTCCGTCCTTTGACATTTACTACGCCTCTGAATCTCTTTATTAAGTACATTTTTTTTCTTTCCAAGGTATTTTAGACCCTTCACTAGACTACTCAAGTTTAATTTTACAGTCCACAATCACAGGTCCTATTTTAATCCTTTTAGGAATAGGAACTTGGACTTTGGCTAGACACCCCGACACTTTGAAGTATTTCAAGTTGGATTTCCTTCCTTTCCATATCTCATATGGAATAGATTGTGTCCTGAACAAACAAAATTGCTTTCTTTCTGAAAAGACAACTTTTTGTTGTTCCCTTTTGCAGTAAGGATAAATCCTCCACACAAGTCTTGTGGTAAACCTTAACTTATAAGTAATGCATCCATCATTTTCTTCAGAGTTTGGTTTTTTTTTTTTCATTTTGTAATTCCATTAGATTTAGGTGAATAGGGCAGTAGTTTGATGGATAAATCCATTTTCCAAACATATTTCTACAAAAGGAGATTTATATTCTCCATCTCTATCACTTCTTATCTTTTCCCAACTGATTTTCACTTCAATATTATATTTTCTAGACATTTATATTGCTTCATCCTTACCATTCAACAAATAGACAAAGTCGTTTCTAATGCAATTGTCAATGAAAGTTATGAGATACTTTTTCCCACCACGAGATGGTGTTGACTTCATATCACAAATGTCAATGTAAATCAACTCTAAGGGATTAGAATTCCTTTCAACAAATTTATAAGAATGCTCAACCTACTTAGATTCCACACAAACTTGACATTTTTATTTAGTGCACTCACAGTTAGACAAAACTTCTACGTTGATCAGTTTTCCTTACAAGGTTTTGTAATTGGCAACCCCAAGTGTTCATGTCACAAACAGTTTGACTCAAGCAAGTAGGAACAAATAAAAATAGAGTTTGAAAAGCTCTCCGCGAGGTACCCTCTTTCTCACAAATATTTTGTTCCAATTTCTTACAATTTTGTGTGATACAAACATTGTTTAGAGTTATCACCTTGTCAAATGTCCTTTTTGGAAGGACCTTTTCATAACTTTCAATTTGATTGTTGTAGAACTACCCATGAGCAAAGTTTCATCAGGTCCAATAAAGGTAATATAGTCCAAATGCTTCTTTTACAAAATATGACAAATGACTATTCACCAATATTCATGTCTATACAAATAGTTATATTTAATAGACATATCTTTTCATGAAAAATCACAACATTTTAAGTGACACTTTTTTTTTATAAAAGAACTCAATCATTTTGAACAAGTATACATATAATTTGGTACTTTCATACTTGTCATACCATATACTAGTAAACGAGAAACTCAACGACCACCATATCAAATATACTCCAAGAATTTTGTGGGTCTAACATAATACAAAAGTATCATCGAATTTCATATCTTGTGCTCCAAATTTAAATTAGACACTAAGTCTAATTTTATCTTTCTCATAAGCAAAGAACCCCCCACATTAGAAATATGATCTCAAAAATATTTTTCAAGTATTTGAAAATAGTTTTTCCACATATATTTTTCTCATGCTATCAAAGTGTCATTGGCAACCTGAAACTTCTTTTGAAAATATTATTCTACAAAAGAATTATAGTGCTTCAATTCCATTTGACAATTTTTACACAATGTCAAAGTTCATTCCATAGAGGTACAAAATCAGAAACTCTAAGTCACTGATATTTTTCTTCTATCACAAATAGACATACCACTTAGTATTTAAAATACTAACAATAAAGACAAAAAAAATTGTACAATTTGTTTCTATATAACAGTGAAGTTTACAGAAAATCAAAAGTACAACATTGACTCATTATGTGAAGTTTTCATATTCTTCAAACCAATTACATAGTCTAATTTATCCAGAGTAGAAAACTACAAAAGTTTTTAGTCTACAAAAATCAGACACAATTAAATTTCACATGAAGTACAAAACTACAAAAGTTTTTTTTCAGTCTCCAAACAGAATTGAACATATTCATAGATTATCACATAGATATGTTTTTCTTTTCAAATAGCCTTCCAACTATAACATTTTGACATACTATTTTATCAAACAAAAATGTGCATCTCTCATTCTGCAAACTAAAGAATTTTAAAGGCAACACTTTTTGCCAAGGAAAATTCATTCAAAAAACCATATGGTTTGCAGATCTTTTTCCAAAGACATACATGATAAATATCAAAACTGTTAACTTTTAGAAACTACTTTCCTCCTTAGATAAATAATAAGAAGGTTACCTGGTGTAATCTTTAACCGAAATACCACCAATTCTTTTAGTACATTCTCATTTCGACCTTGCTAAACAAAGCACCGAATTCTGGAGAAGTAATGCATTAATCTTCTACTTCCATGATCTATTTCTCTCAATCAGTAGAATACAAGAAATACCAGCAGTATAATAATTTCCTAAAGATTATTGTTCATCTTGTATTCCTAAGATACTTAGAACAAAACTTTGAAGAACTTGGTAAGAAACAACAAAGTTTAAGGTGTATTTTCAAACTAGAAAATTAAAACTAGTAGAGAAAATAGAAAACAATATAAAAAAGATGGGTGTCAAGAACGTAAAGGAGGTACGATTGACAGTTGGTCAATATTTTTCTCAATGAAAGAAAATCGAACCCACTGAATGCACGGTGTCCCCTTAAGGAAATTATTTCCCTCAAGTATCCGATGTTAATGGAATATATCCTCCCAGGATAGAACGATCTTACTCACCGGTGTATCGGTACCCAAAACCACGGTGTCGACGAACCACTCAACGGCAGTAAAGTACACTTAGAATACTAGATTTAGTAGTAGTAGAAGAAGTCCAGAAAAATTCGTTCAACTAAAATGAGAGGAAATCCCTCAATTTATAGAAAACAAAGGGTAGTGTGAAAAGGCTCTTATTGTGCCTTACTGGAAAGGTCACAAACCTTTGGAAAAGTCACAATCTTTCGAAAAGGTCACAACCTTTCATAAAAGTCGCAACTCTTTGTAAAAGTCTCATATGTTGATAAAAGCCACAACTCTTCATAAAAGTCGCAACTCTTCATTTTCCATTCACACCTTTTAAAACCCAACGCTGGTTTCTCCTCTTTTTGTTTGAACTAATAATTAGCCTAGTGTTTTGTAATTGTCTATAGTTGTTCTCTGGTGGTGATGATGGCTCAGTAAGGGTCTGGGATCCTACACAAAAGACAAAAAAGAAATGTCTGGCAAAACTAGAGAAACATCAATCAACCGTCACTTCCATGGCAATATCCGACGATGCACCTGAAGGTAGTATGAATCTATTTCTTAGGAAGAGGTTTGTCGGATACAATGGAGAGATTGCAATATGAAATTTTTGGGTGACGATGAACAGTTCCTTGCAGCCGCAATAAATGTAGAGCAAGTAAGTTCCTTGACGCTTTCTGAGTTTAAACAAATGTAGAGCAGGTATGATTTTTGGTTTCATTTATTGACATAGATTTAGAAATTGCCTTCTTTGGTATAATGCTGGTGCATGGATCTAAGTAATAGTTGAAAGTTAGTTTTGATTAATTATTCATGTCATCACACTCTTTTCTAAGGTTCTAAGATGTTACACATATATACTGCAGGTATGAGTGTACGATCTCGAATCAAAGTCGTGCTCTTACGTATTGTCTGGGCACACTGATACTATTTTGTGTCTTAATACTTGTGTATCAAATTCTGGAAGAACGCTTATAGTAACGGGAAGCAAGGGCAACAATGTAAGTTTGTGATATTTCTTTCTGCTCTTTAGACAAATATGCAACATTTGATATATGCCTATTCCATTTCTCCTATTTATTGGTTTACCAAGATTTTACTTCACTATTCAAGATTAACATCATTTTTCTGCTATTCTTAATTCTGGTGTTTCCATAGGTTATGGGATTGCAAGAACAAGGCTTGTGTTGGCGTAGGCAGTGGCGGATGCAGGATTTCCATCGAGGGGGTTCAAAAAGATAAGTAAGCACACTATTAGTATCCATATAAGCGGGGTGGGCGGAGCGGGTCAAATATAAATGGGTCGGATCAGATATAAGCAACTAAAAAAATATTCAACTCTACCTCAACACAACAATAAAATCGAGTAAGTATATGTTTGACATAACATTAAAATAAGTATGAGAGAATGTATTTTTTTAAAACTATATGGGTCTTGTCTCTGTCATTGTTGTATATAAACGTTATTTAATTTTTGAAACTAACTAAGGAATACTTCTAAATCCAATCATA
>JAJOOH010020673.1:0-14771 GCA_029582605.1 Solanum gracilifrons | reverse complement strand
AAAGTAAGGATGAGAGTATAAAGATTGATTGTACTATATCCTGACTGCCTGTTCAAGTACTTTAATCACTTTAGATATCATGTTCAGTTTTTTTTTTTAATATAGTGTAATGTCTGAAATTATTCATGTTCCAACTACATGTTCATATAAAAAATGGTGCTTAGGATCATATCTATACTTTAATATATTATTTTCTTATTTATTTTTTTAATTGTTATTGTAGCTGGTAGAGGAGTGAAGAAATCAAAATTGCTAGATACATGAACAATTTTTTTCTCTTGTAAAAGTATATTGATATGTTTGAATAAAATAATGTTTCACTATTTTGAATAATATTATTGAACATTTATTAAATTATTTCTCTAATATTACATTTATTACACAATTTAAGATGTTTTGCTACAATTGTCTATACATATCATGCCAAAAATAATTTATCAGCTACATTATATGAATTATTGTGGCTAGTAATGTTTGTGACAAATATTTTTAATTAGTAGTTGTAATTCTTTTTAAGTTTGTAGCTAAACATACATATATTTGCCACACAAATGTTAGTATGTATCCACCTAATTGCTCGGACTCGGGTGCGGGTGTCCGATACGGGTGTGAATCTAGATTTCGGATCCATCATGATCTAATTTTTAAGATTCGGGGATATGGATCCATGTATGGATACGGGTACGGGGATTCGCCTAAAAATAATTAAAATATCTAAAAATAGAATTATAAAACCTAAATTATGAGATAAGTATTATGTAGAAAACTTGAGGAGAATCCTCGAAGGAGATTAAAGGAAACAGAGTGACATGGAAATATTTATACAAAAGGTATTTCATTTTCTTCAATTTCACCTTAACTTTTGTATTGGTTATAGAAATCATTAAAACTGTCTCGACTTTCCCCATCGATTTTGGTCAAAGTACCCAAAATCGGTTGACCAAATCAGACACAGATCCCACACCCACACCCACACCCACACCCACACCCATGTCGTGTCGACACGGGTGCGGCACAAAAAGTGAAGAGTCCGAGCAACTTAGGTATCCACTCTTATTTTCATAGTAAATGAAGAAATCTTTCCCTACAATCAATATTTTGTGACAAAAAAGTAAAATTTTTTAGCTATACACTTTTTAAGTCGTAACTAGACATATACCTCTATAATTGCCAAGTATCAAACACATGACTAAAATTTCACTTTTTATAGCAAATGTAGATTTCTTTTAGCAATAGTGTTACATATTTTTTTGATAAAGGCAATAGTGTTACATATTTTATGACTATATGTCACATCCTTAGCCTTTTACTAAGCACACGTGCGACACTTGAAAACTTGCTCACATTCTTGCACCACTTGCTCACAATCTTGCTATGCCAAGTCAGCCTAAGATTCTAGGAATCACTAAGAGAATTGAATAAAGAACACAAGAGGATTGCTTGGAAAGATTGTATTGTAGAGAACTTTGTTGATTTTTGCTTGATGATTTTACAAATGGATGCCCCTCTATTTATACTACTAATTTAGGGGCTAAAGTGTAAATAATAATTATTACACAACTCGCTAGATATTTATAAAATAGTCCTCTCTCTAGAATCTTCTACAATGCTAGAAAATTCCAAGGACCTTTCATGCAAATCCTAAAAACTCCGAGTACTTCCATAGGAAATCTCTCTATTTCTGAAGAATCATCCACAAGGACAAGTCTTTCTCCTATGTAAGTCATCCACATGGGAAAATTTGTGCCATGTGGCACTTACGTGGCGCTCGAATCTTAATTTTGAATAGCCACAAGTCCTCATACCGTTCCCATGTAGCTTCTTCCAATGATTTCCCTTTTCAATGGTCGTGGAACATGACAATGGCTTTTTGTCTGTCTCCGTCAAAACTTGTAGTGGTTTCCAAGAACATTAGCCCCTTCTTCTCGAGCCCCTTCACAATTTATATAGCTGAAAATTGTGCTTAATTCTGCTTGTGTGGTATAGTTACTGTAGGCACCATGCAGGCCCCTTCTCGTTCCATGACCGAGAGATAATGTAGGTAGGGGTCGATCAAGGTATGACACTGTGTGAAGAACTCTTGCCCTAGAATAATATCAAAGATATCCATCTTTGTAAAGGTTAAGTTTGTCATACCTTTCCAATTGCCCAATTTGATACCAACACCATTGGCAACACCATGAGCATTTTGAGGATCAACATCCACAATTTTGACGCGAGAGTTAGTTGGAGTATGCTTCAACTCTAGTCTCTTTGTTGCAGCCTCGGTCATAAAATTATGAGTTGCTCCAGTGTCAACCAATGCACGAGCAAGCTTATTGTTGATGATAAGGTCCACATACTGATTTTTATTCTCGTTAACTTGGCTGGCTAACTTTGTGATGGCTCCACATAGTCCAATCACTCCTAATTGAGCTGTGACCAAACTTTCTCTTTGCACTTTTTCCTTCCGCTCACACACCATGGTGGCGCTAAGACACTTTAAATCGGGACCGTCCTTGAAACTATGTGGCCCTCTGCATATGTAGCATCCCTTCCTTTCGGACTGTGCTTTCTTTTCTATGTAGCTCTAACAACCAATTGACTTCTTGTTATCAAACTTGTGGATATATCGAGTCTTGTGGTGCTATTGATATACTTCTTTGATTTTACCACAATCTCCTCCACTCTTAGCAATGCCATCCTCTAACTTATTGCCTCTATCTTTGTCATACTTCTCATTCCTAAAATTCATCAAAGACTCGGCTTCCACTATGGCTTGGTCTACAACAGTGACTCGCCGGCGTTGCAGTTCCTGCTTAGCCCAATTCTGCAACCCATCCATAAAGTAGAACAACAAGCCATCACTAGTGAGGTTGGGGATTTGAAGCATAAGGATGGTGAACTCCTTGATATAGTTGCGTATGCTCCCTATCTGCTTCAACTCTCGAAGTTTATGTCTTGCCTTGTACATGACATTATTTGGGAAGAGCTACTACTTGACTCGACCTTGAACTGATCCCATTGTGCTAATAGTGCGCAAACCTCTCTTAGCATTAGCCGATTTATGTCTCCACCATAATGTGGCAGTTTCTGACAAGTAGAACACTACGGTATTGATCTTGACATTGTTATCCCTTATATTTCCATGTCGAAATAGTTCTCCAATTGCCAAAGGAAGTTCTCTACTTCTTGTGCATCACGAAATCCTTTGAACACTGGTGGCCTGGGAGCCTCGATCTTAGCCTCCCTTGTCACGACAACATTCCTAGTGGTCTCCGTCACGCCAATGTTGACCTACTCTTCGAGTGCCTCTATCTTTGCCTCTATGGCATCGATAGTGCTCAACACTGCACTCTAAGGTAGCGATGTTAGAGTGTCCATGTAGCCTAGAAAAACGGTCTTTTTTGCTCTAGGATCAAACTTTCCTCCTTTGGGCAATACACTAGCAAAACAAAGGCATCCAAATACCCTAAGGTGATCAAAGACAGGTGGCTTTCCATTTAACAATTCATATGGAGAGTTACCAAGTAATACACTAGAAGGTAATTTGTTGATCAAATAATCTGCAATCTTGATACAGTCTCTCCAAACCTATGTGGAACTGTACTTTGGAACATCAGAGACCTTGCAACGTCAAGAATATGTCTATGCTTCCTTTCCACAACTCCATTTTGTTGTGGAGTGTAAGGACAACTGCTTTGATGAATAATACCAAGAGAAGGAAATAATTTTGTGCATTGAGAATTAAAGAACTCCTTGCTATTATCAGATCTAAGAATTTTTACACACACACCAAACTGATTCGTTATTCTGAGCAGAAAATCTTTCAAAACAACAATGAACTCACTTTTGAATTGCAACAAACAAGCCCAAGTGTACCTACTATAGTCATCTACAATAGTCACACAATACAATTTTCTGTCATATGAAGGTACCTTGAATGGCCCCCAAACATCCACATGCACTAATTGAAAAATACTATCAGTCTTACTATAGGTAACAAGAAATTTAATTCTACTTTGTTTGGCTAAAGAACAGATTGAACAACAGTCTTGTTCTGTTGATGTTTTAAAAAAATGGCGCACCAAAAAGAATTGATTGAATTATCTCTCAAAGGATTGAAATGGCATTCAATAGCTTTCAATCATTTTATTAAGCATTGAGGGGCTTTAAATAGCCAACATAAAACACATAATCTGCATAGTTGAGGCTGGATTCTTTTCATTGTTTTTGAACTTGGAAAGTTTCTTCATTTTTTCTTTTTCTTCTTTTGGTTTTGTGCTTCAAAAAATACCTTCCATGACATTGTCTTGTGTAGAAGTTTATTTGAAAGTGGTTTAATCTGAACTTTTGTAGGATTTGCAGAGAGAGGTTGCAAGGATTTTTCTTCCATCACAACATCACATATTACATAGGTTTCAAAATATCGTTTTATTCTCAAAGACCAAATTTGATAGTTTTTGTCTCTGAAAATTTTTGGGCATTCAAAGAGAGACTGTTGCTTGGCATTATTTTTGGTTAAAAATTGGTTTAGAAAAGCCTGTGCGTTGAAAAAAGCATGGGTTGAAAATAGTAGCCTTGACGGGTTAAAATGGGTAGCCCTGACGGGTTAAAAGGATTGAAAAATAGCCCTTGTGGGTTAAAAGTTGTATGGTAGTTCTTTGGAAGATTTCACAGATCTCGTAAGATCAATGAAGCTCTGATGCCACTATTGGTGTTTTTAAAAAAATGGGGAAGCAAAAAGAATTGATTGAAATATCTCTCAAAGGACTGAAATGACTTTAAATAGCTTTCAATAATTTTATTAAGCATTGAGGGGCTTTAAATAGCCAACATAAAACAATTTAAAATTCAAAAGTCCTAAAATATCTCAACAATTCAAACAACCTAACTAAAATTCAAATTTCAAATTTATCTTAAACTAGACAACCTATTTTACTTAAAACTACTGCAGTAACTAAAAGCAAACTTCAACATGTTCTCGTACAATGTTACTAATTTTACTGACTTCTCCTGCTAATGAAGGGATGTGCTGCATCACAAGAGTGGAAGGATGCCCCAATCACAAATGCCAAAGAACAAAGTTCCTCTAATCCTTTAATGAGGCTGTCAAAGATATGGTCTCCTCTTGTTGTAACCAATACAAACCACTGCACTCCATACCAATCCCCAACACCTTGCCACCGGAGAGATCCTGAAATAGGCAAAACTTTGGGTAGAAGGTGACTGAACAACAAAGTTCTTTTGTCAATTTGGAAACTGACAGTAGATTGAACTTAAACTCAGGCACATAAAGGACATTTTTGAGTGTACGGTTCTTTAATATAAGAATTTTTCATGTATGTGCTATGTTGCATTTGTATCCAGTAGGCAGCTGTACTCCATTATTCATGTGTTTATCAACTACCTCTAGTCTCTAGATCATTCAATAGTTTTCTAAGAAGTGTGATGTGATGTGAAGCGAATCAATAATCCATTCACACGACATAAAATTGGATAATAACATAGTTATACCTGCCATATTTGAATGATAGCCACCTGTTTTAGTGTTTCCTGAATCAGTCTTGTCCGGTATGTTCATGCCTTGCAAGTGCATTGCCTTCCTGTATTGTTCCTCTGTCATGAACCTGCCTGTGTTGCCAGTCCCGCCAGTACTAGGGCAAGTCTCAATAATGATCTGATTAGATGAGCCTTATATCTTTCTTTTGCTTTTGAAATCCAGTGGATAGCCTATGATCCTATAGCAATAGTCCTTTGTGTGACCTTTACAATCGCAATGTTCACACACCGAACCAAACTTCTTAGGCCTGTAGCCTTGACCTCGTCCTGCTAATAGACTCAGAGAAATCCCTGTTAGAGTTAGTCACACCTAGAACTCTCTGGCTTTCCTCATGAACAACCATGGCATAGGCTTGATTCACTGTTAGTACAGGCATTTTAAGCAAGATATCACTCCTCACATGGCTGAAAGTTTCATTCAGTCCCATGAGAATTTGCAATAAACGTTGGTTACACAGATGATTTACATACTCTGTCGATTCCTCACAATCACAACCTGGAGCAGGGGCTTTCAAATCCAGTTCATTCCAAGCATCCTTCATTTTTGAGTAGTAAATGGTGATTGAGTCCATTCCTTGGATCTGAGTTGCTATCTCTTTGCACAACTGACAGATTCTAGTGAGATTTGACTTGTGAAATCTCTCTGCAAATTCATCCCAAATCTTCTTCGCACTAGAAGCTAGTACGATACTCGAGATTAACTCCGGCGAAACGGTGCAACTGATCCATGATGCGTTGCAACAATCCCATTGCTTCGCAAGCTCTCCTTTGTACAGATTCCTCGTGCAAGTTCCATCAATAAACCCTGATTTGTTCCTCCCTAATAGTGTGAGCTTCATCGATCGATTCTAGAGAGTATAATTCTCCGATCCTATCAATTTGATTCCAATCAAGACAATTCTAGGAGCATCTGACGTTTGCATGTAAAGCAGATGTGTGTAGTCGAGTTGTGTGGTTACTATATGTGGAGTTTCCTCTCCCATGGCAAACGGAGCTCCAAGCTGCTGGCTATGGCGTTTGCTCGCAAATCTCGTCCTACAAACCAAGCTCAAGGCTTTTAAGGAGTCCACCCATCGTATTAACCACCAATGTGCTATTTTTGTCATTCTTTAACACCCCACCTCACACCCCGTGCTTAGCATCTAGTGAGTGGGGAATTTTTTATTTTTGGGGGCCCTAACATTGGGTGAGATGGAACCTATCTCTCATACCATGTGAATTTAAGCAATTATATCTTGAATATGTAACATGCAACCATCAACAATGGAGAATATGCATTAGAGGAATAGAGAAGAAGCCGGAGAAGATATTTTTCTTGTTGGAATGATATGAAAACAAGTTTGTTACAAACCTAATGTATGCATCTAACTAATTGTGCAACTGACCCAACTCTCAAAACCTGTCAAGAAACGGAAAACATGAAAGGACTAAACTACCCTCTCTATGTATGTAACACAACACTCTAAGGGGTCGTTTGGTAGAGTACATAAAAATAATACCCAATAGAGTTTATTAGTAATGCTTGCATTAGTAATGCATGTATTAGTTATACTTGTATTAGTTATGCATAGATTATTTCTTATGCATTGTTTGATTTGGTGTATTAAAAATAGTATGCATTGTATGAAAATAGTTATTTACAAAAGTATCCTTCACAATTATGGTGGAAAAGATGTAAAAGTACTTTTCGGGGGTGATTGGGTTTTTAATCATATTAATGTATGTATTAAATCCTTTGCATTACTAATACCTAGAAATCCATGGTATTAGTAATACACTCCTCAATACACAATAGAGTGTATAACTAATGGTATAACTAATGCAAGCATTAGTTATACATAGCATGTAAAAAATGCACCAAACAAGGGACTACTAATACATATATTAATGCATGCATTATTTTGATAATACACTCTACCAAACGACCCCTAAATCCAATAAAGGAAAAACCAACTCTTGCGCATATCAGAAAGTGGGTTTCAGCAAACTGGAAAAAAGTATTTGGTGTTAACATATATGAATTGAACAACGAGACATTCCTATTTGAGTTTCCTAATAGATACATGGTGAACAAACCATACAAGTTCAATGGAGGTGGAAGAACAACATATTCCAGCTTGATTGGTGCCCAACAACAGGATGCATCTCCAACACTACCTCTGTAAGAGAAACATGGATTAGAGCAGTAGGGATCCCCTTACATCTGTGGTCCAAGAAAATCTTAAAGAAATAGGGGAACTATGCGGAGGATGGAGTGCACCGGATGAAGAAACGGAGCTTAAAAACCACATGAAATGGGCGAGAATCTTGGTGAAGAACGATGGAAGAAATCTACCGAGGGAGGTGTCTATTTCCTGTGATGGGATAAAATATTACTAACCTATTTGGGTGGAAAGCAAACCAAGGTTCGAACTATTGCTGGAAAGTGGTAGGTCAACTGTCGGAGAAGAGGACGAAGCTTTTTACCCAGTTAATGGTCTTACACAGGTGACAGAAGTTGCGTATAACTGCAATACAGTACAAATAACCCTTTTTAGAGATTTTGGTACAACTCAGCTAATGGGCTCTGTGTTGACAACTGGAATGTCTAGTGGGAGTGGGTCACATGAGGCAGAATCATTTTGATGTGGGATGAGAGGACATGGAAAGGGGAGGTCTTTGAAATAGGAACCTACGCCATTACTTGTCGGTTTGAATCCCAACACAAAACTACAATTGTCACATAACTGGAGTGTATGCTCGAAACGACTACAAGGAGAGGAGACTAGTGTGGGAAGAATTGGGTTCAGTAAGGGGATTATTTGAAGGGCCCTGGGCACTCTGTGGAGATCTCAATGTCTCTTGGTATATATCAGAGAAGAAAAATTGCAACAGTAGAACAAGGGGTATGAAAGAGTTCTCTGTTTTCATAGAATTGGTGGATTTACAACTAGAAGATGCTGCATATACCTGGTTTAAAGGAGACCAGCATGTATCAGCCTCTAGAACTGATAGAATCTTGTTCTCGAAAGAATGGGATGACAACTTCAATAATCTGAAACAGATCCCCTTGCAAAGACTGAGTTCATATCATATTCCAATAGCCTTAATTGGTGGAATTTGGGAGAGAAATAAAAGTTATTTTAAGTTTGAAAATTGGTGGTTACAATCAGAAGGTTTTGTTGACAGAGTAAAAGACTGGTGGTCATCATTTAGATACTCAAGGAAACCAGACTATGTGTTGACTTGCAAACTTAAAGCTTTGAAGCACAAACTTAAGGAATGGAGAAAAGAGGAGAGTGGAAACCTTGGCCTACAACGAAAGAAACTGCTAGAACAATTGGCAGAAATGGACATGGAGAGGGAAAACAGAGTGCTTACAGAAGAAAAAATCACAAAAAAAATTGCAGTCCAACTAGAATATGAGGAACCGATAAAGGAGGAAATTGGATGGAGACAAAGATCAAGAATACTATGGCTTAAGGAAGGGGACAAAAATACCAAGTTTTTCCACAAAATGACAAATTCTCACAGAAGGTACAACAACATTGATCAATTAATGATACATGGGGAAGTTACTCAAGAGCCAGCTAAAATTGAAGAAGAAATAATCACTTACTACAAGAAGCTATATACAGAACCAATGCCATAGAGACCTACTCATTAGTATGCACATTGCCCAGTCATTACCGAAGAAGAGACCTTCAAGGCAGATTCGAGGAAAATGAAGTGCTAACATGTCTAAAGCTATGTGTAGCTGATAAGGCCCCTGGACCAGATGGTTTTACAATGGGTTTTTTCATCAAATGTTGGGAGATAGTAAAGCGGGATATAATGGATACTTTTCAAAAATTCTATGATCAAGAAGTTTTCGAGGAGAGCTTTAATGCTACATTCGTTGCACTTGTACCCAAAAAGAAAGGAGCAAAGGAGCTAAGGGATTATAGACCAATCAGCCTTATAGGTAGTATTTATAAAATACTATCTAAAATACTCACATGAGACTGAAGGGTGTGATAGACAAATTGGTGGATTCACAACAAATGACATTTATAAAAGGGAGACAAATCATGGATGCAGTTTTGATTGCTAACGAATAAGTAGACTCCAGGACTAAACAGAAGAAGCCTGGCATTCTTTGCAAGTTAGACATAGAAAAAGCGTACGATCATGTTAACCGGAAGTACCTGATGAAGATCTTAGAAAGGATGGGATTTGGACAGAAGTGGATGAACTGGATCATGTTCTGCATCTCAACAATAAGTTCTAATCAATGGGTCTCCGCTCACAAAGAGGGCTCAGGCAAGGTGACCAACTATCACCTTTCCTATTCTTAATCACTATGGATGGTCTAAATAGTATGATTAAGATAGCTAGCACAAGAGGATGGTTGAAAGGCTTTGATATATCGAGAGATGGAGCTGAAAGTTTGGAAGCGACACACCTTTAATATGCCAATGATACACTCATCTTCTGTGGAGCTGAGGAAGAACAATTGAAATATTTAAGGGTGATTCTGTCCTATTTGAAGGGGTATCTGGCCTGCGCATTAATTGGCGAAAAAGCTTCATGTATCCCATTGATGTAGTCAATGATATGAGTTGTATATCCTCAATTCTTGGGGGTGAAGTTGACACTTTGCTAACAACCTTCTTGGGCATGCCTTTGGGAGCAAAATCCAAGTCTATTGAAATTTGGAATGGTGTGATAGAGAAGTGTGAGAAAAAATTGGCTAGATGGAAAACTCAATACCTATCTATCAGAGAGAGGTTGGCCCTCATCAACTCAGTCCTTGATGCTCTACCAACATACATGATGTCATTATTTCCTATTCCAGCAGGGTTATCAAAAATTTGGATAGGATAAGAGGAAATTCCTGTGGCAAGGTAACAACGAGAAGAAAAGATTTCACCTGGTAAAATGGGATTTTGAGGCAACTATGAAAAAGAATGGGGGATTGGGAATAAAGAATCTGATATTTCAAAGTGAAGCACTCAAAATGAAGTGGTTGTGGAGGTACTCAATTGAAGATCAGTTTATGTGGAAAAGAGTGGTAGGTGCCAAATATGAGGCTGAAGATAGTTGGATGACCAAGGATGTGACTTCACCTTAAGGGGTCAGCTTATGGAGATCCATAAGAGAATTATGGGAGGAAGTCAAACTCAACTCCAAGGTGAAAGTGGGGAATGGGAACAAGACCAAATTCTGGAAGGATGGATGGCATGAGTCAGATAATCTGGAACTCCTTTTTTCCAAGACATATATCAGTTATAACCTAGTTCTCTCACAACAAAGGACCATTGCAGAGATTTGGACAACACAGGGTTGGAATTTCCATTTCAAGACATCTCAGAGATTGGGAAGTGATGAGGGTGGCAGAATTTCTCAACATTGTTGGAAATTTCAATGGACTCCAGGTTGAAAAGGATGTATTATGGTGGAAAGGAAGCAACAAAGGCATATTTAAACTAGGTGCAACTTACAGGTTGATGGAGCAACCAAGTCAACAGATTCCTACTTGGCCGTGGAGACAAATTTGGAAATGCAGAATCATATATCATATATATATATATAAAGAGAACCCTAGGCCCGCTTACGTGGCGCCACCACAAACCAGAATTCCCTTTTAATTTATTTATTTCCAAAACTAGTCTTCCCCTCCTCTCAGAAACCTTCTCAACTGTCACCATCATATTACAAATTAAGCCTCCACCAAATCTTTCATATGTATGAATGTCAGGCCCCCTTTAAACTTATTTAGGCAACTGGTCGACAGATAAGAATACAAGGCCATATTTAAGTTTAACCAACTGGTACCAGAATGAATATTGGACCAAACTATGTGAGTTAGTTGGCTTAAATAAATATATAATAGTTATACCTTGAGAATTTTCTTTTTAATTTGGAATTGTGAATGCTTCTCCTTTAATCCTATGTATACTTGCATTGTTGCATGCATTAGTCTACCGTTTCTCGATAATCTTACTTTTCCTGTAGTGATTTGAGTTAATCATTTTTTTGTCTAGGTGAGGTACAATATAGATTGAAGGTCAATGTCATTTATTAGAGCTTTGAATGAAATATGAAGAGTTGCGACTTTCATGAAAAGTTGTGACTTTTATGAAAAGTTGCGACTTTTATGAAGAGTTGTGACTTTTATGAAAGGTTGTGACCTTTCCGAAGGGTTGTAATTTTTCCAAAGAGTTGTGACCTTTCCGATAAGGCACAATAAACATTTGTTCACACTACCCTTTGTTATTTATAAATAGAGGGATTTCCTCTAATTTTTAAACAACGAAAATTCTAAACTCTTTCTTCTTCTGTACAATTAAATATTCGTGTACTTTCCTCTTGTTGAGTGACTCACTAATACCATTATTTTTGTATCAATACACAGGTGAATATAATCGTTCTATCCTGAGAGGATTTATTCCTTTAAACCTCGAGCACTAGAGGGGAATAATTTCCTTAAGGGGACATTGTGCATTCAGTGGACTCCATTTTTTCCTTTCAGTTTCATTCTATTGTTACAGATCCTGGTATGTTTTTTACAATCATTAATTTATGTGTATGTTATTAATTGTTGTTTTTGAGTACATGCTTTAAACTTTGTTGTTTATGTTTCTGCAAAGTTATTGTTAGAAGTATTAGTTAGTATAGATTAAATTACACACGTTAATTGAGTATTCACGCGAGTTTTCTCTACTGCAATTGTTGAAGGTACAATAAAAATCCCGTAAACATCTATACTTCCATTTCTTGAAGACAAAATTCAAATTTGGTATGCCATTGTAAGGACATAAAGACCTTAAAACCTCATCGTACGTTGTTGTGCAAAGTGAACCAGAAAAAGAAGACAAGAATTAATAAACTTTTGACATGGCTTCAAGGATGTTGTGCCAGATGACCTATAGAGGAATATTACTAAACCGGAGCCTCTTTTAATTCCAAAGACATAGATAACTACACAATAAATTAATTGTTCATATTCAATATGAAGTATGGATAGATTTTCAAGTTTACTGCAAGTTGTACATACTTTTCTTGAAGTACTAGATGTGTTTCTCGGCACTGCGATTGGAATAGAAGTGTAGTTTCAAATTGAACTCTATCACTCTGGTATGCTTATTTTCAAAAAGCACCCAAACAACCTGAATAGTTTTGTGTATTATTTTTCTCTTTCAAGTATATATGATAAGTGGAATTGTTGTCCAATATGATACATTTTTCCTTTAATTTTTCAGTGTAATAATTTCTTATGATACATTTAAATGGGGAACTCTAAGATGATGTATGTAAAGCAAAAGGTAGGGCTTAACTTTCTACACGTTGAAATTAGAATATTTGTTCACTTTTCTCAGCCTTTTAAAATTTATTTATCCCTTCACAGCGATTATTTATTTATTAGAAAATTTAATATCTCAGGTTGATGTTCATTTCATTCCCCAAAAATATCAAATAGTAAGTAACACTTCGTGGAAGCAAAAGGATAAATTATAAAATTATTAATGTTCATTACTACGTAATCTTGTATGTAAGATAATATAGTGTTTTAGTTTTAATGACTGGGATAGGTTTTAAGAATTATTTTATAAATTTCATGGTTTTCTAGTTCCTTATAAAGTCTCATGTTTTATCGTTGGTAGCTAAGGAAGCAACTTTGATACAAGATAATGTTATGAAAAGGGGGATAACCTTATGTTCTAGGTGCTTTCTATGTGGAGAAACATCAGAATTGTTAACCATCTTTTACTACACTGCAAATTTACTCAACAGTTATGGAGGGTATTCTTGAATCTCAAAGGCATATCTTGGGCTATGCCTAGGAGAATTACTAAAGCCCTAAAATGTTGGGAGGAGGCAGGTGTGCTAGCTAAAGACAGAACTAGATGGAGAATTATCCCTGCTTCAATATGGTGGGCAACCTCTTTCTCAAAAAAAAATATGGTGGGCAACCTGGAAAGAGAGAAATTCTAGGTGTTTTGATTACCATCTTGATTTATACATCAAGCTTATACTTCATGCTCTCTTCACCAGTAATAATGAATGAATTTGAGGACTTGCACAGTTTTTTCATTGCTGAGCTTTATTACTATTGCTTTTTGCATGTCTTTGAAAATTAAAGTATCTGCAAAATTCTCTTGTTTTGTGGAATATCATATTATCTAATGCATTAGTAGATAAAATTCTACATAGGCCAACTACACATGTGGCCCCTGAGTTTTCCGACTTTTAAAAAAATAAATTTACAAATGGCACTACTGGGTTTATGTGTGCTGATCTTATAAATTTACAGTAACATCTTTACTATTTTTCTTGTCATATTATAACTATTTTGGTACAGTGTAACAATGCAGAAGCCAAGGCACACTTGATCCTCAAAAAAAGGCGTGGAACCAAAATTCTGGAAAAATCAGAAGTTTGCATTGAAACTGAAAAGGAAAGGAAAAATTACGCCTAAACTTCCTAGGTAAGCATAATTGGACCATATAATTCAGTTTCTCTCAATTTAGTCTTTCTTTTAGTGTTAGTATTTCCAATTTTCATTCTAATCTCTCTACTTTAATTATGTTCCAGTTTGATCTTGCGAATTAGAAGGGCTAATGCTGGCGATTTACAATCTGCTGATCCACTAAGCCTTGTCATGTACTGTTATCTGAAATTTTCTGGGATACCATTCCGCACTGAATACACTTCGGCAGGTAGTCGCTTCACTTGTATCCTATGTAGCTCGGACTCTCCAAAATATTGTCTCACCCGTGCCGGGTCCTCCAAAATTGCACTACTTTTGAGGATCCAACATGCACCCGTGACTTGACAACATAGCTTCTTATTTTGGGGTTCTTTTCTTAGCATTACAAGAGTAAATTTTTTGGAGAGAAGTGACATATTTCACGCGTTATATAGTTGTCGAAGTATACTCGAGCTACCATTTGGAATTTGATGTTTTACTTGAAAGTTATGTAAGAGTACCTTATTAACAATAAATTTTCTCATCAATGCATCAATGAGTTTGATTTCTTCTTAAACAAAAGTTCTCTGTATGTCGCAACTTCTACAATTTAGCTATTTGCAGATTCAACATAGGTTGTTTCTTGAAAATAAATGACTCTGGAGAAGCTGTAATAGTTGTTAGAATAGAAATAAGTATTTCCTACTTAGAATAGGAATAGGAATAGGAATAAGAATAGGAATCCTAGTTGGAAAAGGATTCCAATGTAGTGTCTATAAATAGGGTCTCAATGTAACTA